>JBAMBR010001403.1:0-60622 GCA_037044475.1 Zaprionus obscuricornis
GCCAAATTTACTTATTTTTTATGTTTTTTAATTTTAAAAAAATTCAATATAAAATATATTATAATAATCAAAACTGAAATCAGCTCGTCTCTTTTCATTCTTATCATGCAATTTTTTTTTTATAATAAAAGTTGAATAAATAAGCGGGAAATCAGTCTTAAAGTTGAACATGCTTACTGTGCCAATAATTTAGTTCTCCACTGTATGTTATATGCTTCTTATAAACTCCTACCATGTGCACAATATATCCGACTGTGCATTTAAGTGTTTTTGTTTTGTTGTGTGTGCACATATCGATAGATTGATGTTAATAATAATAAAAGATGGGTTATTCTCTGTCTCGTATAAAAACAAGTAAGAAAGTTATAGTCGAGTGTGCTCGACTATATAATACTCGGTGCCCAAAGTTATATTATATATTTATTTTGCTCGTGCTGCGCACTCGCCAATTTAAGTTAATATAAAAAAAAAAATTAAAAAAAAAAATTTTAAAAAAAAATTTAAAAAAAAAAATCGTCTCGGGAATCGAACCGCGGACCTCATGCACGCGAGTTCAACCCTCTAACCACTGAGCCACGCTCTTCACAAGTGTGAGAAACACTGAGTAAATGTTGCCGTCTTATGGGGTAAGAACAGCAACTTTTGAAATTTGAAATGTGTATAACTTCCATGTTTATTATCCGATCTGTACCAAATTTGTACACAACGTCCAGATAAACATATTCTAACTTTGTACTAAAATTCAGTTCTGTAGCTTGACTGGGTGTGGGTGAAGTGGTGTGTTCAAAATGGTTTTCATCGATTTGTGGAGGCGGAGGGGGGCGTGGCAAAAATCCAAAATAAACTTGATCTGCCTGCAAACACTACAAACACTATGCAAAAAAAATGAAGTCTCTATCTCTTATAGTCTCCGAGATCTGTGTGTTCATACGGACGTACAGACGGACAGACGGACAGACGGACAGACGGACATGCTCCAATCGACTCGACTGTTGATCCTGAGTCAGAATATATATACTTTATGGGGTCGGCCACGCCTCCTTATGGGTGTTACATACGATAGATTGATGTTAATAATAATAAAAGATGGGTTATTCTCTGTCTCGTATAAAAACAATCAAAAGTAGAAGAAGAAACAAGTAAGAAAGTAATTTACAGTCAATCGTATTCGATAGAATGATACCCTATAACCATGTTTCACATATGGTATGTTACATACATTGTTTGTATGTTACATACATTCGCTTTTAAGCCTTTCACAGCAATTCTTCATGCATTTTCTATAAAGGGTATAAAAAGAAAATAAATTTAAGCCAAAGAAAATTAAAAATTTCAATAAGAATAAAGCATCTTTGCTTTACACTTGGGGAATAGCAAGAAACAAAAGCAGTATACGAAGTTGAAAGGCCACTTCAGGCAATTTATCGCATATGTTACTAACATTCTATGTGTGTGTGAGTGTGTATGTGTTTACGCTTGTGGCTGTGCATGTGTATGTGCATATGTAAATGATAAACTAACACAAGTGCGTGTGGCATAAATTTTGATATGCCAACGTTCTCAAGTAAAATTTAGAAAGTTTTAAATAAAATATAAAAAATGCTGCTTGTGCTAGTTGTAGCTCATATAATAGTGTTATAAACGATTTTCGAATACACTGTGAAGTTCGTATTGTATTAGAATACATACTAGGAATTAAAAAATAGGTAATATACATCTCAGCAGTATAGGTCTATCTCAGAGATACTTTTTATACTCGGTGCCCTATGGGTACCAAGAGTATATTGGGTTAGTGACAAGAGCAAATGTATGTAACACCCATAAGGAGGCGTGGCCGACCCCATAAAGTATATATATTCTGACTCAGGATCAACAGCCGAGTCGATTGGAGCATGTCCGTTCTATCCGTCTGTACGTCCGTATGAACACACAGATCTCGGAGACTATAAGAGATAGAGACTTCATTTTTTTTGCATAGTGTTTGTAGTGTTTGCAGGCAGATCAAGTTTATTTTGGATTTTTGACACGCCCCCCTCCGCCTCCACACATCGATAAAAACGATTTTAAGAATATGTTTATATGGACGTTGTGTACAAATTTGGTACAGATTGGATAATAAACATGGAAGTTATACACATTTCAAATTTCAAAAGTTGAGAGGCGTACGCTTGCTTGCTGTTCTCACCCCATACGACGGTAACATTTACTCAGTGTTTCTCACACTTGTGAAGAGCGTGGCTCAGTGGTTAGAGGGTTGAACTCGCGTGCATGAGGTCCGCGGTTCGATTCCCGAGATGATTCTTTTTTTTTTGTAAATTTTTTTTTTTTAATTTTTTTTTTTATATTAACTTAAAATTGGCGAGTGCGCAGCACAAGCAAAATAAGTATATAATATAACTTTGTGCACCGAGTATTATATAGTCGAGCACACTCGACTATAACTTTCTTACTTGTTATTATTGCTAACTGTATATATCTAAGTTGTAACGATCCAGACCTGACAACTTTATTATATAGCTTTCATAGAAAAGATCGTTAATATTTCTAGCAAAATATATATTTCCCTGTCCTTTATATAAGGTTTTTTGTACAGAATATTCTATTATGGCAACTTTGTAATAAATTGAACTTTTCATAAATTTTGTAACTGAAATTGGCAAGTGGCGTGGTAGTCTGCTAGTCCTTTATGTTCATATACAGACTACAGCCTGACATTGACAAGGTCTTTGACAGCTTTGCCCCAGCCCAGCCCCGTTTCGATTCTGTCCTTGCCACACAATAACAAAAGCAGCAGCCAAGCTGAAAATTTATGGTGGCCTGCTTTTAGGCTTTGTTTTGCTTCTTATTATTGTTATTGGCACCAACAGTGACATATTAGGAGCGCCTACTCCACGCCTGTCGAAGCTCATTTGTTGGTCTGATTCTGACTTGTCTTCTCACACGCTTTCACTCTCTTTCTTTTTTTATACCACTTATACTTATACTGCGTTCGTCCGATTATTAATATCAGAAAAAGAAAAGGAAATATATTTTCTACTGACCGGCTGCTGTTTTCGATTATTGTCCTGGCCATCGTCTTGGGTTCTCTTCTTCGCTATTCTGTCCTGTGCTTGGCCTTGTTTTCTAGCTTGGTTTTTGCCGTAAATTGTTATTGACAACGGAAGCAGCAGTGTGGCACAAATTGGGCGTTGAGTTTGCGGCTTGCTTTACGGTTAACTTGGCTCCCAACAATAATTGTGTTCTTTTTTCTTTTCAATTTTATATATATATATATATATATATATATATATATATATATATATATTATTATGGTTGATTTAGTGACCACAAATTGAATCAATTGTCTTACTTAACCGAAGTAAGTAATATACAATACAATTAAATATAAATTTATGTGTAGTTGTTTATTCTTCATTCAATACAATACAAAATGTATATATGTATTTATATATACCTATATATATTGTACATAAATATATATGTATCTGTATAAGTTTAAATTCAATAATGCCTAAGTGCGTGCTTAAATCAGATTAAAAGGACGACTGCGCTGGCGGAAATGACAGTTTTGAATTAAATTAATTAATGCCAGTTGAGAAGCATAAGGATGGAACTGTATAGGGAATGCAGGGTGCGGGGTGCAGAGCTCTGAGTGCTACGTAGCACATGAAGTAGATTGTGCGAAATGAAGTTGACAAATGCTGACAGCGACGACATGGCACAAAATATTAAAATAAAGTTGTAATTAAACGCGTCGCATAACTTTCAAAATACCAGCTCTAAACACACAAACCTCGCTTACACTTTATATCTGGGCCATCAATTCCTGCCCTCCACTAAATTCCTTTCTTAACATGAGCAACAGTTGAATAGATGAAAATTACTCACAAGATGCCAAGTTGAGCTGTTGCCCGTCCGTGTTGTTGGCTGTGTGTATGTTTGAGAAAAGTGTTTTGTTTGAATATCATGCACACTTTTCGACAATTACAAAATTACAAAACTTCATTGTTATCGAAAACTAAACATTATGTAAAAATTATTTAAATTTGTTAACGCATTGAATAAAGGTTTCTTATATGCAGAAATATATTTATACATGGTGCCCATTGGGTACCAAGAGTATACTGAGTTTGTGACAGCAGCAAATGTATGTAACACCCATAAGGAGGCGTGGCCGACACCATAAAGTATATATATTCTGACTCAGGATCAATAGCTGAGTCGGTTGGAACATGTCCGTCTGTCCGTCCGTATGAACACACAGATCTCAGAGACTATAAGAGCTAGTGCTTTTGCAAAGTGCTTGTATTAGTTGCAGCCAGATCAAGTTTATTTTGGATTTTTGCCACGCCCCCCACCGCCTCCACAAATCGATGAAAACCCAGACAAGTTACATTAAGGACCTGACCATTGTGGTAAAATTTGGTACAGATCGAATAATTAACATGGAAGTTATACACATTTCAAATTCCAAAATTAGAGAGGCGTCTCTTTAGCGTACGGTTGCCTGTTGTTCTCACCCCACACACGGCAACATTAACTTAGTGTTTTTTCTTTCTCACACTTGTAAAGAGTGTGGCTCAGTGGTTAGAGGGTTGAAATTGCGTGCAAGGTGTCCGCGGTTCGATTCACGAAGGGGTTTTTTTTTTTTTTTAAATCACAATATAAGTAAATATAATTAAATTTATAATTCTTAATTATTGTACGAAAATGTATTAATGTTAATAAATATACATGTGTTGCAGTTAACTTAAAAATAGCGAGTGCGCAGCACGAGCTAAAGAAATATATAATATATAAATTTATATTGTAAAATTAACTTAAAATTGACGAGTATGCAGCACGAGCTAACAAAAAAATTTATAAATATAAATATATAGTATATCTTTGGGCACCGAGTATTATCTAGTTGAGCATTCTCGACTATAGCTTTCTTACTTATTTTATACCCTTGTAGTGAATATATTAATTTTCGACAGAATTTTGTAACGCTTTCTTGATCAGCGTCAAAAGGAGAATCCAAATGTCTGTCTGTCCTTTTGTTTCAACCCAAACTAGACTCTTAGTTTTGAAACTATCTCAAAGAAACTTGCTACTTATATTCCCTACACTGTATATAAGTCGGAACCGACCGGAGCGGACCATTATATCATATAGATACCATAGGAACGAACGGACGAAAATGGTGCTTTTTCATTTTTTATCAAGCTTTCTGGCTTCCAGGGTTTGAGATTAGTGTTATATGTTTCAAATACATTTGGCCCAAATAGTACCACCATATTTTTATATGTAAATCTTTAAAATCTTCTTAAAATATCTTAATAATGTCTTCCAACCAAATCTTGCAACTAGCATCATTAAAAATCAACTAAATCCGAAAAAATCCCGAATCCCGTCACATGAAATTGGGTTTCGTGAAAAGCACGGAACAATTGAGCAGGTGTACCGGATAACATCAGAAATTTGGAGCGCGTTCGAAAAACGAGAGTGGTGTATTGCCATATTTTTATATGTCTCTCAAGCATTTGATAAATTCCGGCTAGAAAGTCTAATGTACAAGATCAAGACAATGCTCCCCTACAACACCCACAAGCTTTTAGAGTCTTACCTTTACGACAGAAAATTTGTTGTGAGGTGCAACAATGCTATATCTGACGGTTTCACTGTTGGAGCTGGAGTTCCTCAAGGTAACGTGCTAGGGCCAACATTATATGTCCTCTACACAGCAGACATCCCGACAAGCACACGACTAAGAACATCTACGTTTGCTGATAATACAGCTATTCTTAACCGCTCAAAATGCCCGATGCAAGCAACTGCGCAGCTAGCTCTTTATCTGGTCGATGAAAAATTGAACAGGCAATACTGCCCGCCGCTTACGTTAAACAACACTCTACTCCCGCCAGGAAACGAAGTGACATATCTAGGAGTACACCTCGTCAGAAGACTCACATGGCGCCGGCACATTGAAGCCAAAAGAACTCACTTAAAGCTAAAAGCCAGCAGCCTTCATTGGCTTATCAACGCTCGGACTCCCCATAGCCTTGAATATAAAGTCCTGTTGTATAACTCGGTACTAAAACCTATATGGATGTACGGCTCCCAGTTATGGGGGAATGCCAAAAATAGCAATATTAACATAGTCCCGCGAGTTCAGTCGAAGATCTTGAGAACCATCACCGGGGCACCGTGGTACGTTCGCAACGAAAACAGACATCGCAACTTCAATATTCTACCATTCAACGAAGCGATCGCAGAACAGAAGGAAAAGTACCTTATTTTTGCACCCTAACCACCTGGCGAGAGGTCTAACACGGTTGAGCAACCAATCACGTCTTCGTCGCAATGACTTACCCACCCAGCGACAGATGAAGTCTTACTATACTTTTAATGTTAAGATTCGTAAACTTATTGCAAGTCTTAAAATTAAGAGAAGATTCAATAAATAAAAGCAAGCTCCAAAAAAAAAAAGAAACATCTTCCGATCAAGATTAAAGTCTTTAGATAAATGCTTTGTTCTCAGATAGTATATGAGCTAAATAAACTACTTTTTAAAACTGTTTTCTATCTGTCAAATAAAGATAAAACTTACTTTCCAACTCCATGTCTCTTCTCCCCTTGTTAAGTACTCTTGTACTTTTTATATCCTGTACCCATTGAAAATGGGTAAAAAGGGTATATTCATTTTGGGCAAATGTGCGTAATAGGCAGAAGAAGGCGTGGTAGAACCCATAAAGTATATATATTCTGGCTCAGGAGCAATAGCCGAGTCGATTTGGCCATGTCCGTCAGTCTGTCTGTTTGAACGCAAAGAAAAGTTTTACGCTCTAGCTCCCTTAGTCACATTGCTCAACACTGTCTTACCGCAGAGAAACCAAAAACCCAAAGTGAGAAGCACAAGGCTCGCAAAGCGGTAACTGTCATAGTAGGTCGGAAGACAGAGGAGGTAAGAGAGAGAGAATACGCGCAGGCATATTAAAATATTTAATTACCATGTTCTTGTTATTGTTTTATTTGTGACAACAACTGTCATAATAATGAATATGATGACGTTTGCCATGAGGCGAAAATGGGCATGACCAAACCACATAAGCTGACACTCTTTCACTCACCCACTCACTCTATTTCTCCCTCTCTCTCTCTCTCTCTCTCTCTCTTGTTCTGTGTCTGCGTGTCTGTCTTCCACCCAATGTGCGATGAAAAGCCCGCAAAGTATTCTATAAGTTTTGAGCTTTATGTATGTATATGTGCAAGTAACACATGCACGACACTCTCGCTGTGTGGGAGTGTGATTTAGCGCTTGTGTGTGTGTTTTTTCGTTGGATTTCTTGAAATTATCTGCTACTTTTCAAGTTGTTTTGCACGCCTTGCATGGTATTTGAATTTTAATTGCAGTCTTTTCATTGCATTACTTTGTGTTCGTCTTCGCATTGTTTTATTGCCATATGTCTTATTCCTCATTCCTACTGGTACTGCTCATTTTAATTAAAAATACCTGTATTGGATTGGGAAGCATGTAGTAGGGCATTCTAACTGCATTCAGTTTTCATGTACTCGTTATGTTTGTTCATTGAAACTAATTAGTTTTATTTAGCCTCACTTATTACCTCAATGACAGGACAGAAACTGACTCTATCGCCTCAACGGCCTGTTCAGCTACAAGTTTACATTTTCAATTGACATTATCTGGAAAAGCTGGCCTGGAGAGATATGGACTTTCCAGCCCATCCAAAGCTCCTTCATGTTGCACGTTTATGTTCAATTCCGCCTACTTAGTATGCAGCACATAATACATATAAAACATTAATAAAGTTTGTTGTCCTTTTTGCCTGGCTGACTTTGCCAACGATTCGTTCTTAAGCTTAAGCTGAATGCCCTTGTCATTCCCAAAGCATCATCATCATCACTCTGCCTGTGCTCAGCATATACTTTGCATAATTTTGCGGACTACAAAACTTCTGATTTCACGTTGTCAGCTTTAAACGATTGGGGGTCTTAATTAAAAAAAAAAAACAAGAAAGAAAGCTATAGTCGAAAATGCTCGACTATTTAATACTCGGCGCCCAACTCTTTACAAGTGTGAAAAAGAAAAAATACTAAGTTAATGTTGCCGTCGTGTATGGGGTGAGAACAGTAGGCAAGCGTACGCTATAGAGACGCCTCTTAACTATTTTAATTTTAAATGTGTATAACTTCCATGTTAATAATCCGATCAGTACCAAATTTTTACACAAATTTTTTACACAAAATTCAGTCATGTAGCTTGACTGGGTGTGGGTGAAAGAAATGTAAAAAAATGAAGTCTCTAGGTCTTATAGTCTACGCGATCTGTGTGTTGATCCTGAGTCAGAATATATATACTTTATGGGGTCGGCCACGCCTCCTTATGGGTGTTTGCTTTGCTGCTGTCACTAACCCAATATACTCTTGGTACCCATAGGGCACCGAGTATAAAAAGAAAGAATAGTCGTTGCCATGCCGACATTAAAATACACTTTCATGCTCAAGAACAGTAAGTTACTCAGAGAGGGACTTAATTTCAAGAGATAATTTCTATAACACTGAGAATTTCTTGGGGAAAGTTTTTTGCAAAGTTGATTTAAAACTGCGTGGACGGGCAAAGAAAGCGTATTCAATTTGTCTCATAATGCTTATAGACAAACTCAATGGCGTCTTTCATGAACAACTTTTAGTCAAAATTAATATACTCTTGTAAGGGTATAAAAACAAGAAGACTAAGAGCAGTCCGAAAAAATAGATACAAATACGTTTAAAGTTTTAAATTATAAACGCTTTGAGCTTGCTTTAGCTTTTCGCCTCGACTATAATTCATGCCATAATTCAGTCATATAAAATTTGTCTAGCGGAAAATTAGAAACACCGCAATAATAGCAATAACAACAACAAATCACAGAAAATAACAACAAAGAACAGCTAACAAGCGCCATAACAGACGCCTTTGTAATTAAAATCGAGGCCAAAAAAAAGTCTGAAGAGAGGTAGTAGAGGGAAAGAAGAAGGGGGGGGGGGGGGTGTGGAGAGCGGAAAAATCACAACATCCATTAATATGTTGATGAGAGCTTAGCTGCTTCATCCCGACTTTCTCCCCCTACCTCATATACACCACACTACACCATACCCTGATTTTGCAGCCCTCCTAAAGTGAAGCATCTCTGTTGATGGTTGACATTGAATTGATTGCGTGAGTGGCTCTGCAAATTGAGGTTCTACGTGTAAATGGGCGGTATATGTTTTTGGTTTTGTGTGCGTGGCGCACAGTGAGCGACTGGTAGCAAGTTGCTTACCTAAAAATTTAAAGACGAATCTCAAATCTCTGAGCACACTTGGCAAGAGTACAAATTTAAATAAGGAAATTGACAGTTACACGAATGTAAGATACGATAAAATGTCTCAATCGATATCTTATCAATATCTGAATCTTACATCCTATATTCTGTATCTTATATCATACATCTGATATCTGATATTTTATATCATATATCATATATTATATATCACATATTATATATCATTTATCATTTATAATAAATAATATAAGTATAATTGCAACTAAGTCGCTAGCGAAATATGACTCCCGCATTCCAGCACCAGCCGAGTGGTCACTGCTCTGGGCGTGTGAAGCGCAATGCCAGCATTCTTCCGCGGGAGTTACCAATATGTTAATAACACTATTGGTGTAGATGTCCCTCAATGCTGATGTAATTTAAAACGCACAGTTGTTTATTACTTATTTAGATTATCTTTTTATTCAACGTCTGCTTAATTGCAATGTTCACACTAGACTGGCTGAATCGAAAACAAAAGCCACTTCTTTTTCGTTTTTATAACAGTAGTTCCCGATTGTGTCCAGTCGGATCGTGCCTCTTCGAGTTTGTCGTAGACTCAACATCTCTACGAATAGGGTAGAGAAGGTAACTCCTCCCACATAAGTGCTGACGGTACAAACGAAGGTGTCTTCCTTAAAACGCGACCCTTCTCTTGTCTTAGATTAAGTATGGTTGATAGATTATTCAATTAATATAACATTAATAAGTATGTGATTATTGAAATATTGTTAATTTGCCTAATTAGATACATTGTAACATAAGTACATTTTTCATTGCGTTCATCGCTTCTTCTATAAATACAGTTTTTTCTCCTTTTTATTTATTTATTATAATGCGATATATTTCTGTTAAGGAGAAATGTAACCTCTCAACTGGTGAATTGCTAGATGATTGTTGGAAAGACGTGAAATGAAGTTGTTGGCAAAAATCTTTAAATATTTTTCCTGCAAATTCAACGCCTTGATCGCAGACAAGTTTTTTAGGAGTACCGAAGAGTACAAGGAAATTTCTCATGGCTTTAATATTCAGACAATCCCTTGCTGGAATAGTATATCCAGCTGCAAATTTTGAAAATTTGCCTATAATTGTTAAAATTATTTTGCAATTGATGCTGTACAAGTCGATGTGTAATATTTGCATAGAAAAATCTGGGATTTCTGTTTCTTGATAAGATAGTTTTTCTGGTTGTCTATTGTATTTCAAGGTTTGACAAATATCACAACTGTTAATTAACCGGGACTTTTGATTTTTAAGTTGTGGAGAATATATTTCCCTCTTTAAATGAGCTACCGTTTCATCTATGCCTCTATGGTTGTTGTTTCTATGATAATTTTGTATTTCTATAATTAATTCTTCAATATTTTCAACATCTTTCAGTATTGTAGTAGCTCTTACAATTTTGTAAAGATTTGTTGGTAAAAAGTATTCTTCTTCTTGAATGATAGTGAAAATCTCAACTGCAGCAAAAATAGCGTATACTTTATTTGGTTTTAATATTGTTTTTTAAATTTTCTGTTATTTTTTATAGAAATGTTGGTGTGTACTTTCGCTGAAATGCGACTAAGTAAATCTGCTGCTACATTTTCAGAACCTTTTTTATATGAGATTTCATAATCATATTCTAAAAGTTGCAGTTTCCACCGAACCAATTTAGAATTAGGTTCTTTGAAATTCATTAGCCACGTTAATGGTCTGTGATCGGTGTTAATTTAAAATTTTTGGGCATACAGATTAGGGCGGAAATATTTAGTAGCCCATATAATGGCTAAAATTTCTTTTTCGATGGTTGAATACTGTAATTCAGTGTCTGTAAGTGTGCGACTAGTAAATGATACTGGTTTTTCATTGTTAGGTGTGCCTTGAGAAAGGACTGCTCCTATTGCCACATTACTTGCGTCCGTCGTAAAAGTGAAAGGTTTTGAAAAATCCGGATATTCTAACAATGGATCATTACATAATAAGTTTTTCACAATCTTCAAATGCGGATAAGAACTTCCATATAACTAAGGTTATTTTCGGCAGTATAAAGTCCACCTGATATTACAATGTCTTCGGAAATAGTTGTGGTTTCAAACAAGAAGATTCCGTTTGTGACGTTCACTGGTAGCTCTATAATCTTCTTTGATTCCTCTCCTATTGTATATACAGTGGCGAGCACAAGTGGATACATGTTTACTACTTTTGAGCATTTATTCCTGTAAAATCTGTTAAAATGCATCGATCAATGTGATTTTTTCTTTATTCTACTCTTTATTATTATTAGAATGTAGAAATATAATTTTTAGTTATGAAAAATATGAACTTCATATAAATATTTTAACAAATATTGAAAATGGCAATGTATCCACTTATGCACGTTTTACTTTTTTCGGTTTGAAACCCAACTTTTAAAGCTTTTAATGACAAACCCTTATTATGACCAATAT
Source organism: Zaprionus obscuricornis (assembly GCA_037044475.1). NCBI lineage: Eukaryota > Metazoa > Arthropoda > Insecta > Diptera > Drosophilidae > Zaprionus > Zaprionus obscuricornis. The sequence goes on from JBAMBR010001403.1 coordinate 11,774, forward strand.
AAAAAATGTTCTTGGGGCAATAAAGATTGGATTGAAAAAAATTTGGATTCAAATTTTATCGAAATTTGGGTATTATTTCAATATATTCATATATAACCTAAAATTACAAAAATAGGGGGAATTGTGGTGACCCAAATACTGGTAATGACTGAAAACAACAAAGGGACACAGGATATTACCAAAACACTTCAAATTTGCCTCCAAACCATTTTGAAAGTTCAAAAAAGTCTCAAAACTAACCAACTTGGACAGTGAAAATCCTAACATGGTTTACTTGTCGGCTGGCTTCCGGGAGCTATGGTACAGATATGGACTTCCAAATATGAAAATAATCATCAGTATTCATCACTCTAACTTTCTTTACCAATAGGTCGACATTTGACCAAGTGGTTCCGACCCAGTTAACTCCTAAACATAACCAAATAATCATCTTTAAATCATTAACGTTTCAATGGTTGTTATATTTCAGCAGTTCCGCAACATTTTTCTAAAAGGACAGTGAAACATGGATGAGGCACTGTTATGTTTAGGAGTTAACTGGGTCGGAACCACTTGGTCAAATGTCGACCTATTGGTAAAGAAAGTTAGAGTGATGAATACTGATGATTATTTTCATATTTGGAAGTCCATATCTGGACCATAGCTCCCGGAAGCCAGCCGACAAGTAAACCATGTTAGGATTTTCACTGTCCAAGTTGGTTAGTTTTGAGACTTTTTTGAACTTTCAAAATGGTTTGGAGGCAAATTTGAAGTGTTTTGGTAATATCCTGTGTCCCTTTGTTGTTTTCAGTCATTACCAGTATTTGGGTCACCACAATTCCCCCTATTTTTGTAATTTTAGGTTATATATGAATATATTGAAATAATACCCAAATTTCGATAAAATTTGAATCCAAATTTTTTTCAATCCAATCTTTATTGCCCCAAGAACATTTTTTATATTGGTCATAATAAGGGTTTGTCATTAAAAGCTTTAAAAGTTGGGTTTCAAACCGAAAAAAGTAAAACGTGCATAAGTGGATACATTGCCATTTTCAATATTTGTTAAAATATTTATATGAAGTTCATATTTTTCATAACTAAAAATTATATTTCTACATTCTAATAATAATAAAGAGTAGAATAAAGAAAAAATCACATTGATCGATGCATTTTAACAGATTTTACAGGAATAAATGCTCAAAAGTAGTAAACATGTATCCACTTGTGCTCGCCACTGTATGTCAGATTTTGATTTCTCTTCTAGCTCAATATTTAATTTTGAAGTTTTTGTTTCTAGTATCTGTAATGGAATGTTTACAATAGCTTTTATTCCTTGCAATATATCTATCCCGATAAGTCGATCAAAGTATGGATGAAAATCAAATAAAAGAAATGAGTACTGTGACAAATCAGAGAATTTACTAAACAATGGAATCATAGTCTTGTTACGATGGCCTCTGTATTCTCGGATACACTGGTGTTGTTTCCAGTTCGACTCCTGGTATTTGGAATATGGTCTTTTGCTCCTCTCATGGTAGCTCCTATCTGTTAATTAGGATTTACTTTTAGTAAAGAATATGTATTTTATATTTCAAATTTACGTGTGACAAAACCAAAGTACGTATATAAATATATTGCTGTATTTGGTACTTAAATTGCACCTAAATATATACAAATATCGTTTCGAACATGTTTTAACTACACGTTATAAGGTTTGACCACATATAATTGCCCTTAGACTGTGAGACTCACTGAAACACAGAACTAACTGCAACTTTCTCAAACATCTTCCACGACACGTTCGATAGGTTTGAGCATATATTGTTGTTTTGCGCGTCACAACGCATCTATTTTTGTTGTATTCGACGACTGTTCGTACTGAAACGAACGATCCCGTTATCTCTGTGTGCTTCTCGTATTGTTCCAACATATTCATTTTTATACTCGGTGCCCATTAGGTACCAAGAGTATATTGGGATAGTGACAAGAGCAAATGTATGTAACACCCATAAGGAGGCGTGGCCGACCCCATAAAGTATATATATTCTGACTCAGGATCAACAGCCGAGTCGATTGGAGCATGTCCGTCTGTCCGTCTGTACGTCCGTATGAACACACAGATCTCGGAGACTATAAGAGATAGAGACTTCGTTTTTCATTTGCATAGTGTTTGTAGTGTTTGCAGGCAGATCAAGTTTATTTTGGATTTTTGCCACGCCCCCCTCCGCCTCCACAAATCGATTTTAAGCAAACCCAGACAAGCTACAGCACTGAATTTTGGTACAAAGTTAGAATATGTTTATCTGGACGTTGTGTACAAATTTGGTACAGATCGGATAATAAACATGGAAGTTATACACATTTCAAATTTCAAAAGATGAGAGGCGTACGCTTGCTTGCTGTTCTCACCCCAAACGACGGCAACATTTTTTCACACTTGTGAAGAGAGTGGCTCAGTGGTTAGAGGGTTGAACTCGCGTGCATGAGGTCCGCGGTTCGATTCCCGAGACGATTTTTTTTTTTTAATTTTTTTTTTTAAATTTTTTTTTTTATATTAACTTAAAATTGGCGAGTGCGCAGCACGAGCAAAATAAATATATAATATAACTTTGGGCACCGAGTATTATATAGTCGAGCACACTCGACTATAACTTTCTTACTTGTTTTTGTCTGAATTTGACCACTATTCTCAGTGTTTTCACTCGGAATTAATAATTTAAATACGTGCATACATACTTTTTATAATGTTGTGTCCGGCTTAATATGGATTAATAGGTAAGAGTACGGCTGCGCCAGTTACCAATATGTTAATAACACTATTGGTGTAGATGCCTCTTCCCTTAGTGCTGATGTACTTTAAAACGCACGGTTGTTTATTACTTATTTTGCTTTTCTTTTTATTTCAACGTCTGCGTAATTGCAATGTTCACACTAGACTGGCTAAATCGAAAGCAAAAGCCACTTCACGATTCTGTCTTCTCTTTGTCGTTTTTATAACGGTAATTCCCGATTTTGTCCAGTCGGATCCTGCCTCTTCGAGTTTATTGTAGACTCAACATCTCTACGAATAGGGTAGAGAAGGTAACTCGGGCGATGCTTCAGAAGACGGGCTACTTCATATTAATATTAAGTTTTCTGTCTTTAGTTTTTAAAACTCATCGTAACGCGCATAGTCGCTCAATAAATAATGATCCACGAAACTTGTTGTCTGTTAATTGGCACCCACGGTACTCTAATAGCATGCGCACATATCGAATACATACTGTATTTGATAAACACATTGTAACACTTTGTTGCAATGTATGCGCGACGAAATATGATCGCACAAATATGAATGAAAAAGCTAACAATAAAACATTATTGAAACTACAATCAACCTGCACTGACGTGCAATTGCTTTTTTTGAAAATAATAACTTTTCAGAACTCACAATATTTGTTCACCAGTCAAAGCTGTGACAAACAAACTAAAAGTACAAAATTATAGAACTCACAAGATTTGTTCACCAGCCAAAGGTGTGACAAATAAACTAAAAGTGCAAAAGTGAATTATTTTTTCTCACCGGCCAACGCTGTGAAGAACAAAACAAACCAACCCAGAAAAGTGAAAATAAAAATAAAATAAAAAAAAAAAAAACAATAAAAGTTAAACAAACGTTTAAAGCAACATAAAAATTAAAAAATAGAACCCCAACACGAAGTATTGAGAGAGTGACAAAACAACAAGTGCACGCATCGGCAATTTAAGCAGTTTTTCCAGAAATGAAATACATGTAAGTGACATGTTCAGTGTGCCATAATAAATGCAGAGAAGATTTAGTGACATTAGTTTAGAAGACTATATCCCCTCTTACCTAGAACGCAAAGACCGCACAATGACGCAACAAGAATCAGTGCAGATTGACCTACACATATGCAATTGCCTGGCAGAGACTGTGCCAGAGATGACAGCTTATAAACTTATGCACTTCACACTTTTATTTCAGGCCTGAAGACTACCCCACTACCAGAAAGGTAACGGCCAAAAGCCGTCCACTTCAGGTAGCACTAGACAGAGATTTAACCAGAAGCTACAAGAGCCACTTCTGAATCCATGGAAGTACATACGTCATCACGCTTTAGACAGCCAACTCAAGCAACAAATTTTAAAGGTGGTCATTCAGCGAAAAGTCGCCAATCAATGAATCACATGCCTCAAGACCAAAAAAACCGAATACGAGAAACAAGCAGAATCTGAGACAAATGCGACTGAAGACGATTTGTCTGAGGTCAAAAGCTGTAATTTTATAGGGGTCACTCCCTGATTCCGTACATCACACGTACAGTTGCATGGCAGACCATAAAACTTCTTATTGATACAGGGACTTCAAAAAATTACATTAAGCCACTTCTAGGGCTGCCACAGTTTGTGCCAGAAGACAAGCAATTCCAGGTAAAATCATTGCATGGTCAACAAGAATTGAACGGAAGTGCCCAATTCAACTTTTTAAAACTAAAACATATTTTTTTATTTTAGAAAATCTAAGTGATTTTCACGGCATTATTGGTTTAGACTAAAAAAGATTAACGCCAATGTTGATTTCGAAAAAAAATTTATCAATTAAGATCGCGGCTCAGAACCAATCCATTTTACAAAATGTCAGAACGTAAACTTCATTAAAATAGATGATGGCGATGTCCCTGAAGTCATTAAGGATGGCTTTAACAAAATGATTAATAAAAGAACAGGGTCATTTGCAGATGTTAATGAGTCCCTGCCCTACAATATCAATACAGTTGCCACAATTCGAACTGATGGGAAGCCAGTGTATTCCAAACTGTACCCTTATCCAATGGACGTATCCGAGTTTGTCAACGCAGAGGTTAAACAACTTCTAGCGAATGGCATAATTAGACCGTCCAAATTACCTTGCAACAACCCGATCTGGGTTGTCGATAAGAAGGGGACAGACCAATCGAGCCACAAGCTAAAGCGGCTGATGAAAAGTACCCCATCCAAAGTATTTCAGCCATATTATCAAATATGTGCGAGGCACAGTACTTTAGTACAATTGACCTCAAATCGGGATTTCACCAAATCGAGTTAGCGGAAAGGGACCGGGAAAAGAGAAATCCAAGTTCTTCAAAAAGAGCGTGGAATATCTGGGATTCACGGTGTCTCGCGGCGGAATTCAAACTTCGCCAATTAAGGTTCAGGCCATAACGGACGTCTTAAAAGGCGAAAATGGTAAAATAAGTGCTAACAATTCTAGAAAAGTAAACCTTGAATTAACACAAGATCAACTAAAGGCTTTTAATAGACTAAAAAACATATTCGCCTCTAAAGATGTTATTTTAGCATACCCAAACTTTAAAAAGCCATTCGATTTAACTACGGGTGCCTCAGGGCACGGTCTTGGAGCTGTGTTGTCTCAGGACGGACGTCCAATTACCCTGATTTCTCGAACGTTACGAGGCAATGAAGTAAACTTTGCAACAAATGAGAGGCAACTTTTGGCCATTGTTTGGGCCTTAAAAATCTTCGAAATTATTTGTATGGCGTAAAGAATTTAAATATCTTTACAGACTATCAACCGTTGACATTTGCCGTGTCAGATAGGAACCCAAATGCGACGATAAAACGCTAGAAAGCTTTTATCGACGAACACAACGCAAATATTTTTTACAAGCCTGACAAAGAAACTTCGTGGCAGTCGCCCTATCTCGCCAGTCGCCCTATCTCGCCTTACCTACACTATCGAAACCAGATCGTAATTGAAGAAGCTGACGCCCCATCAGTTAGATCTACTATTTTGTTCAGGGAAAAAACCAGGCACGTTATAAGATTTGTGAGATCGTAACACACTTTTGCAAACAGTACAAGATGTCGTAAATGCCAAAGTAGTTAACGCAATACATTGTGACCTACCTATTCTGGCATTCATACAACACAGTCTAGTAGAAGCGTTTCCGTCAACCACATTCCGAGACTCCAAAAATAACGTGATAGACATTGTTGATAAAACCGAACAGAGAGAAATAACTATTGCAAAGCATAACTGAGCGCACCGAGCAGCGCAGGAAAATGTGAAGCAAATTCTCAGGGACAATTTTTACCCAAAGATGAATTCGCTGGCAACAGAGATTGCCGTAAACTGTAAGGTTTGTTCAATGGGTAAATATAACCGACATCCGGTCAAGCAAGCGATGGGTGAGACCCCAATACCATCATATGCTGGGGAAATATAGCATGTTGACACTTTTAGTACCGACAAAACATTTTTTTAACATGCGGCGATAAACTCTCAAAGTTTGCGGTCGTCTAATATATTACTTCACGAGCAATTGTGGACATAAAGGCACCGATTTTACAGCTGGTAAATCTGTTCCACAAAATAAGGATCATTTATTGCGACAATGAAAAATCTTTAAATTCCGAAACAGTAAAAAATATACTAAACAATTTTGATATTCAGATTTGTAATGCCCCACCACTCCACAGCACCTCTAATGGTCAAGGGGAAAGATTCCACAGTACCCTTACAGAAATAACCCGTTGCCTAAAAATAGATAAACACCTTAATGAAACCGGGGACATAATCCTTTTGGCGACCATGAAGTATAATAGGTCAAATCACCCAGTAACAAACAGAAAACCGACAGAGCTAGTTTCCTCCGCCCCTTCGGATTTATTAAAAGAAACTAGAGATAAAATTGTATTTGCGGAAGGAAAACAACCTATAAAAAGTATAAAGTAGGCGAAAAACAATGGCTAAAATCGAACAAACGATTGGGTAATAAACTGACACCACTGTGCACGGAAGAAACCATTGAAGCTGACTTAGTTACGACAGTTCTAATAAAAGGGAGGGTGTTCCATAAGGACAACCTTAAATAAATCAAAAAAAAAAAAAATCATCGCTTATATTACTTTTAATTTTAATACTTTCATTACAGGTTAGGATATTTGTGTGTGCTGCCTTCCGCAATCACCTTGACAATAACGACTATGAAACTTAATAACTATTCACACGCAGATTACTTACAGATACCTCGGACACATTTCTAACATAACTTCATATGAAACTTATGTTGAAGATACCAGACGGAAATTGGACTACTTAGGAAAAGACCATATGCGAAATTTAATAACTACTGACTTGGGACACATAGAATCACTAATAGCTACGATTAGGGTACACCATAGACATGCGCGCAGTATATATCTACTAGGTACAGCACTCAAAGTAATAGCCGGAACCCCAGATTTCGACGACTGGGAACAGATAGAATTTAAACAAGGGCAATTAATAGACTCAACGAATAGACAGATTGAAATAAATAGGAAATCACGACTAAATGAAATCACAAGGTCAATGAATGCAATAAGTAAAACAGACAACACAGACTCAGAACACCTATTTGAAAGTATACTTACTAAAAATAGAACCAAGAAGACTTGATACTGTCAGTAACTCTAGCCAAAATGAATTTAATAAGTCCGCTTATTTTGGATAGAGTGACATTCATGAGCTGGCCAATGAACATCTCACAAATACTAGCTTAGCAGATATTTTAGGAGTATATAGCGTTAAAGCCTTTCAGAACAATGATTTATTGTATTTCTTAATCAAATATCCTAGACCAGAAGCAGTTTGTAGAAAAATTAATTTTTTTCCAGTACAACGTAATAAGATAATATTAGACTTTGAGAATAATGAGGTAGTAGCCGAATCTACGCCGTCAAGGAATGTAATGCAGCCATGAGTACCAACTTCTGCAAAAGAATACAGAACCCGACTTGCGCTCAACAATTGGTGTCTAGAACCGTCGGACAGTGCACCACTCTCCCTGGCCATCTGGATCCGGTGACACTAGTTAAAGAAGGTGTCTTGATTATCAACGACGCAACCTTCAGAGTCGAAGATAGCCAAGGCAGCAGTAAGCTGATCTCGGGAACCTACTTAGCCACATATGACGATCGCATATCTTTAAACGGTCCTAAAGAACTAGTCATCGAGAACAACTAAGCTTGCCGTTCTTCCATGAACTGTCGCTACAGAACCTCCAGCATATTGGTAGTCTGAAATCCCACATCATTTCGAGACCCATTCTAAGCAACGGCGTCACCACTGCTGTGGTCCCCGAGTCCAGCATCGAAATGGCGATACCTTCCCGAAAAGCTAAGGACGACTTTAACCTAACGCGGGGAGGAGTTAACACGCGCAGGGCCAAAATCGCTAACTCCGCGATAAGACCGGACGCGGCCGCGGTAACGTCAGCACGACTGCAACTAAGTCGCTTGCGAAATATGACTCCCGCATTCCACCACCAGCCAAGTGCCACTGCTCTGGGCGTGTGAAGCGCAATGTCAGCATTCTGCCGCGGGCGCTGCTTTAGAAGACGGGCTACTTCATATTAAGCTTAAGTTTTCTGTCTTTAGTTTTTAAAACTCATCGTAACGCGAATAGTCGCTCAATAAATAATAAACCACGAAACTTGTTGTCTGTTAATTTTTATAATATAATATATAATATATAATATATATAATATATATAATATATATAATATATATAATATATATAATATATATAATATATATAATATATAATATATAATATATATAATATATAATATAATTATTATTATATAATTGACTGTTTGGTGGACGAGAAAACCCTTATCAAAATTTGTAATATTTTTTTTTCCATTTTTCAATCAATTGTAGCTCACTATGCGCTTTTTATTAAAATTCACAAGGCCAAATAAATAAATAAATAAAAACACATAAACAAATAAACACAAAGAAACACATGCGTTGATTTAAAAAAAAAAGAAGCTAAGCCAAAAAGATTTTCTTATTCACTTGTGATTTTCGAAAAGTTGTTTGCCAACTATGCGGGTTTTGAGATTGACATGTTTGGGACCTGTTCTGATGTGACCCTAAATAAGTCGAGCAGCAGCAACGTCAACTTAGCACAAGCAGAAGCAGCAGCTGATGCCTGATTATGATGACGATTACGACAATGATAGGTTCCATGGTATGGTAGTTTCTTTATAGTAGGTTAAAAAAGGGGAACATAGAACGTGGTAAAGGGCATGTACTGGTTCTAACAAATCGAAGCTAAACACGTCTATTTCTCTCTGGTGTTGTGCCAAAAAGGATATGGATTGTCTGCCAGGTAATTACCTGATGATGGGCTAAAAACTAGCCGCTGAGGACTTCTAAAGCCATCATAAATTCCAAAGCGATGATCTAATTAAAGATAAGAACCTGAACATGCAAACTGCACAAACGGACAACGAACTCACAGCGTGCAACAAACGGAAAACTGGTTACACTAAGCGAACATACATGAAACTTCAAATTTTTCAACTTCAAATCTAAAGCAAAGCTAAGCAAAGTGCAACCAATGAAAAACACGACTTTATTTTAGACAAGCTGCAAATTAAACTATTTCTTTCAGTGTATAGATTGCACTGTATTTTTTAGCTGTTGAGTGCTAGATGTAATTGATTTGCCGGCAGTTTGTCTATTCTTCAAGTTTTCTTTTTGTTTTTTTTTTTGCAACAGGGCGAATTTAATAAATGTTAGAAAGGCAAAAATAACACGGAAAAAAAATCAGATTATTTAAAATGCCCAAGCCCGTTTATCTGACCCTCTGCACAAGAAACATGCTAGAGAATGTTGAGAAACAGAGTGAGAAACTCTTCTTTCTCTTTATGAGTGTGTGCTGTATAATTTTGCAGTCGCTCTACAACAAATCGCAGTTGATTGTTTTACGTAATCTACATAGCATATAATTTTTGCTGCTGTTACAGATGTTGCTGTGGCTATCGTTGTCGGTTTGGGGCACAACAGCATTAAAATATGCAACGAAACTTAGCTCTAAGCGTAAAATCAACTCTCGCAGCGCAATGCCACTTCTTTCGAATGGCCAAAAGGAGCTTGCAGTAAAATAGGCAAGAACAACAATAACGATGGCAACTGAATAGGAAATGTAAGGCATTCTTATGTATATCCTCTAAACAACTGCACACAGAAGTCAAACGAACAGCTAAATAACAACAATAACGAGAAGGAGAAAGAGAACTTTCTCTCACTTTCTTTCAGCAGCTGCAAAGGAATTTTTCATACACAAATTAAATCCATATACTATGTATTGCCGAGTAAAGCCAAGCAAGTCTTTGCTACTATTCAGTTATGTGCCACTGGCAAACAGTGGAAGTGGAAAGCACTACTACATACTACACACATTTCTGCACAAATATTTATTACATAATAAACTAAAAGTGCGCAAAACAAATCAAATTGCACATACAAAATTTCAGCAATGCGTGGTATGCCACAACAGTGTATAGTACTGTACAGCAGGGTGTAGAGTAAGTAAGCGTAAGGGGCGTACTCTATCTATAAAACATATATATATTTTTTTTACTCTCGGTGCCCTATGGGTACCAAGAGTATATTGGGTTAGTGACAGCAGCAAATGTATGTAACACCCATAAGGAGGCGTGGCCGACCGCATAAAGTATATATATTCTGACTCAGGATCAACATCCGAGTCGATTGGAGCATGTCCGCCTGTCCGTGTGTACGTCCGTATGAACACACAGATCTCGGAGACTATAAGAGCTAGAGACATCATTTTTTGCAAAATGCTTGTAGTGTTTGCAGGCAGATCAAGTTTATTTTGGATTTTTGCCACGCCCCTCTCCGTCTCCACACATCGATAAAAACGATTTTAAGAATATGTTTATATGGACGTTGTGTACAAATTTGGTACAGATCGGATAATAAACATGGAAGTTATACACATTTCAAATTCCAAAAGTTGAGAGGCGTCTCTATAGCGTACGCTTGCTTGCTGTTCTCACACACGGCAACATTTACTCAGTGTTTCTCACACTTGTAAAGAGTCTGGCTCAGTGATTAGAGGGTTGAACTCGCGTTCATGAGGTCCGCGGTTCGATTCTTGAGGCGATTTTTTTCTTTTTTTTAAAAAAAATTTTTTTTTAACTTAAACTTAAAATTGGCGAGTGCGCAGCACGAGCTAAATAAATATATAATATAATTTTGGGCACCGAGTATTATATAGTCGAGAACACTCGACTATAATTTTCTTACTTGTTTTGCTTGTATTAGTTACAGCCAGATTAAGTTTATTTTGGATTTTTTTCACGCTCCCCACCGCGTCCAAAAATTGATCAAAACCATTTTAACAGTCAACTGCACCCACACCCACCCAACCTACATGCCTGGTATAAAGTTATAATATGTTTGTGTGGACGTTGTGTGAAAATTTGGTACAGATCGGATAATTAACATGGAAGTTATACCAAAATTAGAGGGGCGTCTTTATGGCGTACGGTTGCCTGATGTTCCAACCCCACACGGCAACAATTTTTTAGTGTTTTAATGTTTTTTTTTTTGCAAACTTGCAAAGAGTGTGGCACAACTGTTAGATGGTTGAACTTGCGTGCTAGTGATCCGCGGTTTTTTTTTTTTTGTAAATTACAATATAAGTAAATATAATACAATTTATAATTCTTAATTATTTCACGAAAATGTATTAATGTTAAAAAATATATATGTTGGAATAAACTTAAAATTGGTGAGTGCGTAGTACGAGCAAAATAAATATAGAATTTATGAATTTATTTAGAAAAATTAACTTGAAATTGCCGAGTGCGTAGCACGAGCTAAATAAATATTTAATGTATAAATTTATATAATATAATTAACGTAAAATTTACGAGGGCATACCACAAGGTTTCTAAATATTTGATAAATGACCTATTTAGCAATTTTGGAACGCTTAGAAGGCTTGAAATGTATAATTATGTTGACGCTCTGTGCGAATTCGGTGAAAATCAGATAATAATCATAGAAGTTATGCAACTTACAATTCTTTGGGTACCGGGTATTGTATAGTCAAGCATACTCGACTATAGCTTTCTTACTTGTTTTTTTATTGATTACGCATAGAATATTTCTTTTACAGCTTTTTAAAATGTAAATTCGATTTTTAGTGCTCACAAAACAACAAAATAAACTCATAAGCCCACACACACAAACTTTCACATAATACGTATAACTTAATTAAATACCTAATTATTGTAATTAGCCACATTAATATGACCTCATGCGAACCCTAATTTGCGGAAATTTCTAGGTCTCTTTCATGCTCCTGGCATTCGACGTTCAACGTGGCGGCGTAAAAATGTGTAGAAAATTGTCGGTAAATATTTTTACAGTTTATTGGCAAATTGTAGACGACGCCCAGTTCCTCTATTCTAAAATCCTGCATATACTACGACTCTATAAAATGCTTCCAGGTATGTTTATGTGGTCAGTCGGTTGGTCGCCATTAGCTTCTTCTTGCCTTTTACTTTATTGGGTGGACCCGGCAATGCTAGTCATGTTGTGAAGCTTTGAACCAGAGATGTATTCAATGGGCATCCAAGACTATGTTTTTAAATATTTATACTAATTATCGTAGTTATAAATAAATGCCTGCAAATAATTTTGTCTATTGGAATGAAATTACTTACGAAATTAAAGGTTAACGATTAATCTGCTGCTTTAAACGTAAATAATATTAAAATATTTCAAACGATTATAAACGTTGATTAATTTTCTTTTTCACAGGTATCCTTAAGTCGTGTCAGCTACTAATCTCAACAAAATCCAACTTATTGCTGTTTGTTGTTCTGACTGCTGTTGGTGTTATTGCAGGTGCTGGTTTTTTGTTGTTGTTGCTTTTGTTGTCCAGTGGTTGGACTTAATGAGGTCATGTGTGTGTTGGTTGTGCGAGGTAAGTGATTATGATGGTATGAAATTAACATTTAATTTGCGCTGAACTGGAGCGCCACCTAGCGTCGGCTCAACTGCTTTCATTACTGTCAGCCTGGCGGACTGTATAAGTGTGTGCGTGCATGTTTGTATGTATATGTGTGCTTTTGGCTAATTTATGCCGCTTAGCACCATAGACGTCTGAATGTAGCATCATTAGAGGAAACTTTGTGGCCCCGGACGCGCTCCATTAGACAATGGCATATAATTTATGTTTGTCTTAGCATCTGCTTGTGAGGCATGTTTACACACTCGCCACAATTTACACACACATACATACATATATTAGGATTTGGGTGAAGGCAACAAGTATGACGACCTCCAAACCATTTAAAAGTTTTGGGGGCCTAAAGTTTTGGTTGTCTGCGTTTAAGGCGCGTCCAGACCAAAGCTAGATCCCAGTAGTCCACAAACAAAACCAGAAAAACCAAATACAACATAAACATTTTTATCTTTCTCACATTCTCCTTCTCGCTCAGCCTGTTTTCCAATTTCTCTCATGCTGGCAAAACTTTATTTAGCTTACCAACGCTAAGGATCTTTCTTTTACCCAACTTCTGTTTAACTTATGTTAGCTCCACCTCCAGTTTCAGCTTACTCCCTTTTTTAATCGAAACTGCAGGTAGTAAAACAATAAAAAAATTAAAGATGGTCAATATTGAGCGCAAATTAGTGGCACATTCATTCTTTTCTATTACAAATTATTATCTTTCCCACATTCGTATCCACTGTCTCCCTTTTTAATGAATTCTTGGGCGAAAATGAAGCTATCCATGCAAGGGAGGTATGGAATGTTATGTTTTTATTTACATCGTTTTACATATTCGGAATAGATAGTTTCAAAATCAATTCCGAACATTAGGAATTAGTAAACAAATTCTGATATTGAGCAATAAAAAGTTCTCTAGTGTGTGAAATATTCGATGATCCAATCATATCTTTTCATTCCAATTTTCTGACATGGTTTTCCATCCCGTTACTCTTTCGCTGTGTACATACATATGTATATACCATGTTTTGCTCAGTTTGACTGCGTAATGGCCTTTGTTATTTATTAATCAGGCTTAACCAGCGTCAAACATTTCAAAGCTTGTCTGGCTCGAGCGGTGGGGATAAATATACAGACATAGTCAACCAAGCATATGTATACCAAGCATATGCCACACACACATACACATACACAGATATAATGCATTAAATATTAATTTCCATTTAGACTGATAAGAGCGAATCTAGCAAAACTGAGTTGCCTGTCAAAAATGTCACGAAATGTCAATTAGTTGTCATGCGGAGCTGAACTAAAAGCAAATATGTAATTCTAGGAAGAACTTGAATCTCTAATTGGAAAATACGATTAGCAATTTAAAGAAGCTTAACTTAAAGTGTACTATTATCATTTTTCGATGAAATGTAGATGTTAATTTTAAGAAAAACTTTCGATTGATGTACAAGTTGGATGGGATTTAGAAGAGAACATAGCTAAACCAATTCAAATGAAACTTTTGCTTCATTCCAAGTGTTCTCTTGCGTTTCTATATATTTATGATAAAGCCGATAGAACCATTGAATATAAACCATGAATAATGAACAGAAGGAAATACCTGACAATATTCATATGCCAAAAGTTTTCTATCCTCTTACATTGACAATCATTTTAGTCATCACACGTATCGGTTTAGTAAAACCATTATCGAAATTTCCTGGTCATCTACCATGTTTGTACATAGTCGTCAATTTCATTCATCATTGATCAAAAAAACATTTCAGTATTTCCGATGGATCAACACCGAAAGAAATGAAAGAGAAGTTTAAAATATAACTGTACTTATGCTGTGTACCGAAAAAAAAATTCTGATGAAACAGCATTGCGTTGACAGCTAAAGATCAGCTGCCGTTCAACTGATTTAATCGCGAAAATGAATTGTTTAATAACTTTTTTGTTTTTAATCAATCGATACCATTTTTTCAGGACTGTTTTATATCGATGCTTCCAAATTACAAGTCTCTAGTGTTTGTAGAAGCTGAGATAATGTGGGCGAACGAGGCGTGGCATCTAAAGTTTGAAATAAACTCGATCATAGTACGCTATATAGGAACCTACCTACCAAATTTTGTGTCTCTAGCTCTTATGGCTTAGAAGTTCTTTGCGTTCAACAGACAGACAGACAGGCATGGCCAAATCAACTCGGCTATTGATCCTTAGTTAGAATATATATACTCTATGGGGTCTGCCACGCCTCCTTCTGCCCGTTACGCACATTTGCACAAACTTAATATACCCTTTTTACCCATTTTCAATGGGTACAGGGTATAAAAAGCCAAAAAGAAAAAAAACAATAAGGAAAGTAAAAAAAATTCTACAAACAAATATCATGAACAAAATGAAATGTCAACAGTAAATTTACCTTACACTCTGCTATTGTTGTCGATTCCAATTTTTGGTCGTTTGGTTGTTGGTTTTGGTCTGATTATTTTCCTTTCTAATGCGCTGAAAGCTCGTTTTTCTTATTTTGGGTAAAGATTGTTTTCACTCTCTCTATCTTCTTCACTCTTTCCTTTTTTATAATGCGATTTTATTAAAAACAAGAAAAAAAACCTCAACTTTACAGAATGTCGAACTTTTTATACCTCTTGCAAAATTTGCACAAAATGTTTTTTAAATAATGACTAAATTTATCCCTGGAAATATCAATAATAGATAAATAATATAGTAGTCGGTTTCATATCGTTACGACATATATATTTTGGAGATATTCATTAGATTTAGTGTAGATGTATATAGCAAAGTTAGTGCAAATCGTTTAAAAGCCGGATATCGCTCTATGACAACGACGATAAGTGTCCGTCTATTGTTTTCACTTTATATTTATGGATCTGTAGCATTCATTACATATTACAGACTTTTGGGTCAAAAAAATATACCCACGCAAAGGGCATAGTAAGCATAAGATTGCGAAAACACCAAATTTGTACAGATATTTGAAGGACTTTCGAATTAGGTCCGTTGTGTTCATCATGATGTGTAAAATGGCGCATAAATATGTTGAAAATGGACTTGCAGAATTTATTTACATAAAGAGGATTTTACATTTAAAGAGGACAAACGTAAACACCAAACATGCAAACACACACACAGACGGCACTGTGATTTGTGCTTTTGTCATTATTATAAGCGGCTGTACGATCCCTTATGTTATATATGTATATACATTGTATTTGTTGAATATTTGTTGCCATGGAGACAGCTGATGAGGAAGGAAAAGACTTCTTTCGGTTCTGTCCTCTTGCACTCTGTTGTTATTAAGAGTTCCATATCTATTACATACATGGTCATAAATCTGCAGCTGATACCAATTTTGGTTGGCAACAATTTTTTGTTGCTCTTTTCTGCAAAACGTACAACAAGAAGAAAGAAACTCAATTGAAATGCTTTTCACAATGCTCACAGTTTTCAGTTTCGTACGTTTCTCGACTAAAGTTCATTGTAGAGTAATAGCGGGGCGGCTTATTTTCAAAACAGGGATGGCAATGGGGACGAGTGGAACTGGAGGATTCATTGCAAAACAAAGTCGCGCACTAAGCAGCAAATCCTTTCATCCGATTTCAGTAAATGCAAACAAAATAAGTAAAAAATAAGCATGAAGCAAAACACGGACCAACGCACTACCTCAGCCTTCCAGAAAAAGGGGCTTAGCGCCTTGTCACAAACTCCATCCCGCATTTTCCCCAACGTAGCGTCTTCCATGCAGCCCACGACAGATACTTCGTGCGAGTTTGTTAAAACTTTAAGTCCATTTTACTTAACTTGGCTCCTTTAGCTGACAGTTGTAATTGTTTTTCTTACTCTCTATCTTTCTAACTTTTTTACTTTTTATAATAGTCTTCTTTGCTCAGCAGATTTGTTAGTTTTTAAATAAAATGAAATATGTAAAATGAATATGAAATATGTAAATGAACTGAAAATGTGAAATATTTATTTTTACCATATTTCATTAACACATGGAGTTGATAATTTTTTGTTCATCACTATGTTATTTATTCTTTATACGTTTGAAGGGTATATTAATGTTAGCAAAGAGTTTACAAACAAACAGAAGGAGACGTAGCAGACAATTTTAAAGCATATACACAGTGCGCTTTTTACACTCGGTGCCCATTGGGTGCCAAGAGTATATTGGGTTAGTGACAAGAGCAAATGTATGTAACACCCATAAGGAGGCGTGGCCGACCCCATAAAGTATATATATTCTGACTCAGGATCAACAGCCGAGTCGATTGGAGCATGTCCGTCTGTCCGTCTGTACGTCCGTATGAACACACAGATCTCGGAGACTATAAGAGATATAGACTTCATTTTTTTTGCATAGTGTTTGTAGTGTTTGCAGGCAGATCAAGTTTATTTTGGATTTTTGCCACGCCCCCCTTCGCCTCCACAAATCGATAAAAACGATTTTAAGCAAACCAAGCCAAGCTACAGGACTGAATGGTTCAAAGTTAAAGTTAGAATATGTTTATCTGGACGTTGTGTACAATTTGGTACAGATCGGATAATAAACATGGAAGTTATACACATTTCAAATTTCAAAAGTTGAGAGGCGTACGCTTGCTTGCTGTTCTCACCCCATACGACGGCAACATTTACTCAGTGTTTCTCACACTTGTGAAGAGCGTGGCTCAGTGGTTAGAGGGTTGAACTCGCGTGCATGAGGTCCGCGGTTCGATTCCCGAGACGATTTTTATACCCTGTACCCATTGAAAATGGGTAAAAAAGGGTATATTAAGTTTGTGCAAATGTGCGTAACGGGCAGAAGGAGGCGTGGCAGACCCCATAAAGTATATATATTCTGACTCAGGATCAATAGCCGAGTCGATTTGGCCATGTCCGTCTGTCTGTCCGTCTGTCTGTTTGAACGCAAAGAACTTCTAAACTATAAGAGCTAGATACACCAAATTTGGTATGTAGGTTCCCATATACCATAATTCGATCGAGTTTATTTCAAACTTTGGATGCCACGCCCCGTTTCATATCTCAGCTTCTATAAGCACTAGAGACTTGTAATTTGGAAGGGAACATTTAAGCATCAATATACAATATACATAAACAGTCCTAAAAAAATGGTATCGATTGATTAAGAAACAAAAAAGTTATTAAACAATTAATTTTCACAAAATATACGTTAACTTAGCGTGGCCAAGCATGCGTCATCAAGAGCTGTCTATGTGTACATATACAAACCCGCACGCATACACATGTAAATGTATCACTGTGTGCAGAATTACTGCAAGTAAAAAGCGCAAGCTTGTGGATGAGGGAAGGAGAGGATGGGAGAATGCTGATCAGAAAGCGAATACATAACACACGTGCACGAAAGAGAATAGGACAGCAAGTGTGAACAAGGCGAGTGCGAAGCACTCGCACTATTTCTTAATATTTTGTATGCATATGTACATACATATATATTTATGAGAGTGAATATGTACTATGTACATATGTTTGTATACAACTTCAAACGATCAAATTTGTTGTTCGTAATGAGATGGGGTGGAAGAGTACAAATCACACATTGTTTTTGCTTTGCACAAGATAATGATGCGTTCGCAGAATGATGTATCACGAACAATATGTATGTACTTCTCTTATTGAGAATGAATAAGGAGAAAAGAGTGCAGAGCTAGGACACGCAACGAGCAGATTAGTGCGTGTGAAAGAGTCAAAGTCAATGTCAATTTAGACACAGTGGCTTACAATTTATTTAACCAGCACCTTTAAAAATTTTTTAGCATATATTAAATTGAAATTAAAAGAGAAATGATAAATATGTAAATGCAATCTGTAAGTCTTATGTTTTTTTTAAATTATTAATATTATAAAAATTTCATTGTCAAAATATATTCTTGTCACAGTGTATTTTGCTGCTTAGCGAAAAATCTGTTGCAACGGTAGTTTCTTTTTCTATGCTTTAGTCATTGTTTTCGCTGTATATTATATTATTGTATACACATGCATACATACATGTATGTATGTACACATGTGTAAATCATTACCTTTCTTAACAATGAATGATTTGTCTTATGTATGTATGTACATACTATGCATACAACTTTAATCGATCGCTAGGCGAATGCAAGCGAGCGCGAAGCGCGAGCATTATTTCTTTATATACATATGTATGTATGTATATATTAGATAAGTATAAGGGTTGAGAGAATGCTGCAGCATGCAGATCAGAAAGTACCTGTACTCACACGCAAACGTGTACGCATGGAACGGGTCAGCAAGTGTGAACGAGGCGAGTGCGAAGCACTTGCACTAATTCTTACTATTCTTTGGATACATATACATACATACATGTACATATGCATGCGTGCCTGAATGGGGGAATGCTTGGCAAAGGAGTCAAGACGGAATAGTGGTTGTGGAACGCCAAGGGCTGTTGTTGTTGCTATTGTCGATCCCACATCGATGTTTTTTCGCCAATATTTTATACTATACACGTCGATGTCATCACAAACATAAGTAAATACATAAGTACATACATATGCACATATATGTATGTACTTGTATGTTTGTGTCTGTGTCTAGTATGTCCAATAGGTTCTTGACATATTATGAGAGCAGATCACTTATCAATAAACGTACATATTTATGTATGTATGCAACGAGCAGATTAGTGTGTGTGAAAGTGTCAAAGTTAATGTCAATGTACACCCAACGGCAAATTTTTTGACCTGTGAAGGGGAGGGAGAATGCTGATCAGTAAACGAATACGAAGGAATAGGTCAGCAAGTGTGAACAAGGCGAGTGCGAAGCACTCGCAATATTTCTTAATGTTTGTATGCATATGTACATATACATACATATGTATGTATATATGTATTTATGAGAGGAAAAATGTTGACACTGGCGAGCGTCATCATTTACATACATACGTCAGAAAGCGAATACATACATACACACCCGTGCACGAAGGAGAATAGGACAGCAAGTGTGAATGAGGCGAGTGCGAAGCCTCGCACTATTTCTTAATATTTGTATGCATATGTACATACATATATATTTATGAGAGTGAATATGTATGTTTGTATACAACTTCAAACGGTCAAATTTGTTGTTTTGAAAAGGGATGGGGTGGGAGAGTCAAAGATGCTTTGCACAAGAAAATGATGCGTTCTTAGAATGACGTATCAAGAACAATATATGTATGTGTGTACATACATATGTATGTATGTTTGTACAAACATATTAAATAAATAACTTAATGTAATATTAGTTATAAATGTTATATTAGTTATATGTCAAGTTTCTCTTTACACACTGACAAAAAAACATATTTTTTGACTTTGCATGCAAAAATAACGCCTTTAATTATTTTTTTTCAATATTTTTTTAATGAAGATCTATTATTTAATAAATTTTAAATAAGTATGTACAAAAATAAAAACAAAACAACGAAAGAGAAAATTTTAAAGCAACAAAATATAAGTTTACACATTTTTGACACTGTCAAGAAAGTGTTTACACACTCTCGTTTTCGATTTCGTTTTGTTCTTTTCGAAGAAAAAACGGTACTTTACCGTTATCTATGCTTTTGCATGCTGCGTTATGATTGCAATTCTTTTCATTTAATTGTGAATTCTTGCTGATCACATGCCAAAAAGCGACTTTTTAAACATTTAAAATGCCTGGAGCAAGATTAACCTTTGAAATGGTCCAGTTGATTCATTATAATCAACAAATTGGAAAATCCGCAGCTGAATTGGCGCAAATGTTCATGGTGTCGAAGAAAACAATTTATAATATTTTAAATCGAGCCAAAAATGAAGAGAGATTGGAAACAAAGTGTGAAGGCGGTCTAAAAAATAAAATTAACGGACGGGCAGATCGGCTTATCTTGCGAAAGATCCGGAATAACCCCTAAATTTCAACCAGAACTCTTGCTAAGGAGTTGGAGGAAGAATCGAATATAGTTGTTTCGCACGAAACCATTCGTCAATCACTATTGCGGAACAAATATTCTTCAAGAGTTGCGCGAAAGAAACCGTTGCTTTCGCATATCAACATCGAAAAACGATTCTCTTTCGCTGTTGACATGATCAGAAAGCCCGCAAACTGTTGGGATGACGTCATATTCTGTGACGAAACAAAAATAATGTTGTATTACAACGATGGACCGAGCAGAGTATGGCACAAGCCTTTAACAGCGTTAAATCAGCGCAACATCATTCCAACAGTAAAATTTGGAAAATTATCGCTTATGATTTGGGGATGCATCAGCAGCAAGGGAGTCGGACAAATTGCATTTATTGAAAATACTATGAATGCTGAACAGTATCTCTCCATTTTAAAAGCAAATTTTTGGAAGAGTGCAGAGAAATTTGGCTTCATTGTCAATAAAAAGCCAAAATTCAAATTTTATCAGTACAATGACCCCAAGCATTAGGAGCTCACTGTGCGAACATGGCTCCTTTATAATTGCCAAAAAATGTTAAAGACACATCCTCAAAGCCCCGACATGAACCCAATTGAAAATTTGTGGGTTAATTTGAAGAAAAAAGTGGCAAAAAGGCAGCTCAAGAACCGCGCAGACTTAAAAACTGTAGTGCTGGAGGAATGGGGGAAATTTCCGTTGGAATATGACATACAAAAGCTGGTCAATTCCATGCAAAAACGCATCCAGCATGTAGTTAATGATAAGGGCGCCTTTACTAAATATTAAAATTAGTTTAAGTTAGTATAAGTTGTGAAATCTATTCATTTAACTGTAGCTTAAGTACTTTGTGTAAACACTTTCTTGACAGTGTCAAAAATGTGTAAACTTATATTTTGTTGCTTTAAAATTTTCTCTTTCGTTGTTTTGTTTTTATTTTTATATAATAGTATAATATATAATAGATCTTCATTAAAACAAATATTGAAAAAAATCATTAAAGGCGTTATTTTTGCATGCAAAGTCAAAAAATATGTTTTTTTTGTCAGTGTGTAAAGAGAAACTTGACATACTGTACATATATGTACATATGTACATAAAATATAATATTCAATTTAAGAGAATTAAATATTTGAAACTATACATATGTATAAACATATGATGTACATAACTATGTTCATATGTAGTACATAAATATGTTCATATTATGTACATAAATAAAATAATTCATTAATTCGTTTTTAATTGCACTGAAAACTATTTTCAATAGGAAATAAAAATATTAGAATATATGTATAATAAATCATAATAGAATTATTCTGTCAACAAACACCAAGACAAGAACTAATATCTTTCAGTGTAGTCTTCGTAAAAGCTACTAACAAATAACGGAGATCTTACTCAGAATGAATAAGTAGCAAAGAGCGTAGAGTCAATGTCAATGTCAATTAGTTAAAAATAAATATAAATAGCTGAGAAATTTCCGTTTGAAATTTGATTTTAATTTTTTTTTTCGGTGTATACAAATTTGTGCTGTTGTGTGTATGTATAATATAATAATAATAAACTTAAAATTTCCGAGTGCATAACATGAACATAATAAATATTTATAAAATAAATAAATATATATATAATATAATAATTATTAAATTAAAATAAATATTATAAAATTATAAAAATATTTATAAAATAAATAAATATATATAATACAATAAATATTAACTGAAAATTGGCGAGTGCGTAGCACGAGCATAATAAATATTTATAAAATAAATAAATAGAAATAATATAATATATATAGTATAATATATATATATACATATATTATAATATAATTAATATAATATAATTTGCGAGTGCGTAGCACGAGCTATATATATATAAATATTTGTTAATATTCTTTTGTTTTACTCACAACAAAATAAATAATATTATATAAACAAGAAGTAACTGTGAGTGAAATCTATCATTTTACGCAAATCTTTTACTAAGAAATTAAAAGTTAAGTCAGAAGCAATTTCACTATTATACATGCAATGATTTAACAAAAGATCAAAATTTTTTTTAGGTACATAACATAAGAATAGTTACATTTTATTCAAGGGTACAGGGTATTTTACTGTCGGGTGCACCCGACTGTAGCCTTCCTTACTTGTTTTTTTTATATTAACTTAAAATTGACGAGTGCGCAGTACGACCAAAATAAATATATAATATAACTTTGGGCACCGAGTATTATATAGTCGAGCACACTCCACTATAACTTTCTTACTTGTTTTATGTCGGTATATATACCGAAAACTTTAGAAAAAAAAACAGATTTTCAAATCATGATATGATATGTCGCAGAAACGTCTATCGTACCGTTTTTACTAATTTTTCATGCTGTACACCCCATATCATCCTGGAACGTCCTTGTAATATATTTTCTGAGCGGGAGATTGAGGAACTTTGAGGACATACATTAGCCTAACATAATAATTCTCACAATTCTACTCAATACACAGTTCTTAATTTTTAGCACTCGTAAATATTCGACTTGGTAAATACAATGATAAAGCAAACGGTACTAAATTGACTCAAAATTAGGGCTTAATCTCAACATTGAAGAACCAACCTAAGCCAAATTATACTCGAATGTCAAACCTAACTTAAAGCAACCAAAAAATTCTCGTATTTACAAAAGTCGGAGAAAAGTGGCCCCTTTTTCCGTTGTTTAGAAAAAATTGAAGCATAAATTACTACGTAGCTTGAAAATTTAAGAGAAGTTATCATCGCTTCGTAGACGATTCCATACCGCACATAAGAAATGTATATGTATTAATTACTAATTTGACTTTTACCAGACAACTTCTGATCAAGACTTATTCAGAGACTACGTATTTGCTTTACGAAGGAGCAAACTTCTGGAAAAAGTTAATTTTTCATTATAACAGTAGACAAATACACAAATACATAAGCACAACAATTTTTCAACAACATTTGCTACACTAATGTCAAGTATACAGCAAAAATATTAAAGACAGCAAAATTTGTTTTACTATATTCTCGAAAGTTTTTCTTGTTGCTGTTGAATTGCTTTGACATTTTTACATTTCAGTTGTGGTCGTCTCGTGTTTATGTTACTGTTGGTGTCCCTGAAATGGCAGGGCGTATAATTGGCGAAACATGACAGCGAACAACTTGCGAGCGAAGGTAACATTAAATGCGCTGAGAACACGCAAACCACAACAAAAAAAATATACAAAAAAAATGTAAAAGAATAACGTAAAGTATTCAGTAGAAGATTTAATACTCTTGCTTACAATTATAGGAACCATTTAACTAAGAGACAAGATTATATACAACTTCCACGCCTTCTTTTGCTGCGTATAAAAATTTTCCCAAAATGACCTTCAGCAAAAAGAAAAACGAAAAAAAAAAAATAATAAAATAAAGCTTCTTCGGCATGTCGAATATGTCATACTTTTAGAAGCATAAACGAATACTAGTTATTACACAAAGTCGATTCTTGACAGATTGTTCCTATAGTAGCCCGACTTGGACCAAATTAGGATTTAATTGAAACAGACTGATGAACATGCAGATATGTAATATGTAATCTGCGGCCATGGCGATCTAAAATATTGATATGTATACATTTTGTGGGGTCTACCGCACCTCCTTATGGGCTTTACAACTCCTCGGGTAAAATTAATATAGCCTCTGCGAGGGTGTAAAAAACTGAGCAAAAATCCATGCCATAAGCCAAACATTTGCCTATGCTGCTTGTGCTGACTTAGCCAAACACATAGAAAGACACAGAGCGAGCTAGAGAGAGTGTGTGTCTTCGTGATTGTGTGCTGACGTTAAGTTTATCAGTGTGCACTAAAACAATAGTTATTCATAATGTGCGGAAAAGAAACTTGCGAACAAGGGAAAAAACTTGTATTAAAAGAAAGATGAGAGGTATATTAGTTAGGTTAAAAAACGAAACAGTTTTGAAAATAAAACCAAAAATTAAATATTCAAAAATGACAAACAAGCCAAGCAAAATCCATCAAAAATATATTGAAAGAAAAAGAAGAAACTAAACGTGTTTAAATTGGGTTTTATTGTTTTCTACCAGTTGAAATGAAACAAATATTCTTTCAGTTATAAATTCACAAAAGAATTCAAGTGTATTTTACATGCAATAAAGACAAAGGGAGAAAGAGAGACATATAAATGTTGAATAAAAAATATATTCATATGTATGTATGTATACATATTGTTTGTATAACAATAGTGTATTAAATATGCGTTTAGCTAGCAAACAAATTGCCATGTGTCATATTTCTTATTGCTTGCATTTTTTGTGTCGCCATCGTCAACATTATTTATGCATTTTTCTTTCGGCTGCTGATGCTGGCTTTTAATAGTTGTGTCTGCGGCAATGTATGTGTGCGTGAATGTGTATTTTATATATGTATGTGTTTGTGATTGTGTGACAGTTTTTTGCGAGTATATGACTGTTTATCACACCGAAAAGTTTTCTTTGCAAAATGCTTGGTACATACGAGCGCGCAAATATGCCAAAAAAATATGCTACACAAAAATCGCTCAAGTTCAAAGTTTTAACAATTGGAAAGTTTTGCAGCCATGGCCATGGGTGCAATATGCCAGAGCTTTCAAGCAGATTTTTCTCTTTTCGCTTCCTTCTTCACATGCATTCACATCCGCACATTTGTTCCTCTAATACTCTAACACTCTCTCACTATCATTCTGTTCTTTTGTCGCTTCTTTTCCATCAAGTACTTAGTTAGAGCCTCAAACACAAAATGTAAGCCAACCTATAGAAACTGCAACAAAACCTAGAGAACAGATCGACAAGAATAAAGAGATATAGAGAGAGGGCATTTGGAGGTAGGGTCATGCGGTCTTTGAATGCAACGTAATCTTTAAGTGCTGGTCACATGACTGCAAAAAGGAGCTGACGAAAAGTAAACTTGTCGTCAATTTGTGCGCAGAAATGTGTTGCAGATTTATATTTAATTTTTAATAGATCGATTCGATTAAATCAAATTTGGCATAACAAAACTAAAATGCTGTAAGTTTGAACTGGATATCATGACAGTAATAAAGTTTTCTCGACAAATCTCCATTTTCAAACGATTGTTACTAAGGCAGTTAAATCATATAGTTATTCGAAATCTGATAATACTTTAAACTATTTAGTAATTAAAATTCAGTTAAGTCAGTTGGTTATCAATAAATTGAAACTTTAGGTACATAATATTTCCATACAAAAATTTGAGTTTAAATTTCTTTCGAAATAAATGGTTTTAATAAAGACATAAAATAAATAAATTGGTTTTGGCTTTAAAACAGCTGACTACAGCAAGTGAAGAGTTAAACTAAAGCTAAAGCAAATATGGCAACAAAGGAAATCCAGGTAGCTGTAAATGTGTGTGAGAAAGTGAGTAAGAGAAATGAGAGAGTGAAAGAGAGAGACAGGGATAAAAATAAAGTTTTACTTGCTGCCAAGCTGCAAGTGCTACGTGGCGCCACCAGGAGACCAATGAGGTGTGAAGATGAACAGTCGTAAGTGCCTAAAGGCGTCATTCTTGCTCATTCAACAAATACACATACACAAACAAATACACATATGTATTTACATATACTATCTGCAAGTACGTAGCAGAAAGCAAACCAAATGCGCTGATATCTCGGCTAACATATTGAATGAGTGTATGCTTGTGGCCTGCTTGCACAACGACCTGCTTGCCTTAACTGACATCGTCGTCCCGTCTCCTGGACCCTTATTTTGGAAAGCCTCTTCTAGTGCTGCCGCCTGTTGCCCGACTCATGGTCCAGCAGCACCTTTGTGGAAATCAAACAATGTCAACTATGAAACACAAAAGTGACAATGCCGTCGCTTTGTCTGACTGACAAAGTGCAGAGTGGTGCAAAGTGACAAAGACAGAGTAAGTGAATGAGGGAATGACAGAGAATAGAGAAAGACAGGGGCAGTTGTAGTTATAGCTGTGCAGCTGGGTTTAATACTTCTAGCGTTTATTGCTATTGCGCAATACAAAATAGCTTGTATTTCGCTTTTTCTCTTTGTTATTCTCCGCTTCCTTTTTTGTTGTTGCTCTACTATTTCTTTTAACCTGTTTCATGTTATTTTTTTATGTTCACAATTTGCATTGGAAGCTTTGTGGACATTTTTCACATTTGTTTTTTTTTTCTGTTAATGCCTTTCAGTTGCCACAAAGAGAAAGACAGATTAAGATAGAAATAAACATGTAAGAACGGCAGAAGACGATAGAAAGAGGGAGAACAGAACCGGGAAAGTAATAGTACACAAAAATAATGACATTAAAATGCACATTATATTAAAAGCGGATTGCCCAATTTGCTAGCCAGAAATCGACATGCCCTGACCAGATGCACGTGCCCCTTGAAACCTCTTAACGCCCTATGGCGTGCACGTAATCAACAACGGCAACAATGAAAATGTTGACTGCCCGAATACTTCAATTTTATGAGAGGCAACCTGCTGTGATGGTGTGCCACATTGACAATTATGCAGCCACGCCCATTGACGTACTCATAAACTATGTAATTATTCCCCAAATGCGTGCCCAAAAAAACAGCCAAAAAAAAAAATTTAGTGTTGTGCAATGGTAAAATTAGAGTGAGCTAAGTATTAACCATAACAATGTTATATTACGAGTATTTGAAATATTAAATGTGGTTGGTTTAAAAATTACACAAAATGCCAAAGTGAATTGAAAATGAAAAAGGAAACAGACTAGAAGACAGATGAATAAAACTATCTTTAACTATCAAGAACATGTTTGGTATTTCGCATATAAATTTAGCTTTTTTTTATCATTTTTTATTCTTATTAAATATATAATTACAACAATTTTAATCATGAATTAGAGGCGAAATCGTCGAATCACTATCAGAGAAGTTGCTGAAGATGTCGGTATATCGCTTGGCTCGTGCCATGAAATCAAACGTTGTTGGCGTGAGTCGTGTGTCAGCGAAGTTTGTTCCAAAATTGCTGAATTTTGACCAAAAGAACCGTCGCATGAGCATCGCTCAAGAACTGTTGAATGACGTCAACGACGACCCAGATTTACGCAAAAGGGTCATAACTGGTGACGAATCATGGGTATATGGTTATGATATCGAAACCAAAGCCCAATCGTCCCAATGGAAGAGCCCAGGTGAGCCAAGACAGAAAAAAGCAAAAAATCTCCGAGCACGCAAACAAATTGTAACCTTTACGCCTCTCACAACCAAACAAAAAAGGGGTTCAATTAAAACTTGGTACAGATGTTAAGGAAGAGTGTACCAACATAATAAAACAAAAAAAAAATCGATAATCGAAAATATGTTGCCCGCGAACTTTGAACCTTACACCTTACTTTTTGAACACACCTCGTATGTGAAGCGTCTTCAATTGTTCTCCCTCGCAGCAGTCACAGAATGGAGACGACTCGTGGCCAAAACGGTGCAAATACTGTTTGAAGCAACCGTGACCGCTAAGCAGTTGTGGGAGGTAAAAATTACACATGCAATGATATGTCCATCGATCATTATGCGAGTTGTCCCAGCGTGTTTGCCAAGAGTATAAACTCATTTGTTTGATGTCCGAGTGTGCTCTCCTTATTGCTTTGCGAGCCGCTAACGTTTTTCTTTCCATTGCTAAGATCTCGATTGGAATCAACCCTGCAATGATCAAAGCGGCTTCATCAGACGATGTGTTGCTTGAATGCCTCTACTATTGCCCATACTGCCCATACTGGAGCTGCATGCAGTATTATAGATGACACGACGTTAGTTAGGAACACTACAGATGTGTGTGTGCGTGAGTACTTTAGGGAAATATAATTAAAATTATAGCTGCTAGCGCACCTTAATTGATTAATATAAGACCATGTGCATGTCTAGCCTATCCCACCATAACCCTTTACAAAATAAGAACATAAAACAATAAGAAACCACAAAATTGTGGTACGCAAATAGTAATAAAAGCACAAACAAATTAATTACAAAATGCGTTGTCTGTATTTAGGCCTCCACGTTGTGTTGTCTTAGCTAAAGAAGCATTAAGCTTTCTTCTCTAGCTTTCTTTCCCGTTCCTTTTCTCTTGCCTTCACTTAAGTCTTTTCTGCTATGACTAGCAAAAATAAATAAATTGTACTTAAAGGGGCTTCCGAGTCGCCGCAGTGCAGCCATAAACATTAAATAAAAGTTTTGACCCTTTGCACTGCCACAATATTCATGTGCTGCAGCCGTACTTCAGCATCAACTACAAAACGCAACAACTAAAACAACTAGAAGCTACAAAATACTACAATAAAATGCACTAAACATTGTTGATGCGCGTCGCTAAATGACGTCCGGCGCATGGTGCACGCCGCACTCCGCACGTTGCACGGCATCAGTGATTTTTTCGCGTATCGCTCAGAAATGAAAAGTTAAGCGCTTTTTGCCCAACAACGTATGCAAACACTTTTATATACAAACACCCACACTCACTAAAACACTCTCATGTCAGCATATATAAGTCATGAATCATTTAGCATACACTTGTCTCCGCTGCTCGCACCTCAACTCCGCAAACCTCACACGCGCCGAACATGAAGAAGAAGACAAACCAAGAAATCGAGCAACTAGTACTCGAAAAGCGACGCCTACGACGTTAATGGCAGTCGCTAAGGTCACCATTCGCTCGACAAGGGTTAAAAAACGCCTCCCGCAAACTCACCAAAGCGCTAAAGCAACAAGAAGCACAAACTCAACGCCACTACATAGAACAGTTATCAACATCGTCTACAAAGCACTCTCTGTGGAGAGCTCATCCAACACTATGCTCACCAATAGAAACTGTGACGCCTATAAGTAATCCAGCAGACGGCAGGGCCCGCAGTGATGAAGATAGAGCCATTACATTTGCAGAATACCTAAAAAATGTGTTCCAGCCAAATCCTGCCACAAATTCATTCACACCTCCACCTGTAACAAACGACTCTCAGCTTCAACTTGAGCCAATGGAATTTCAACCAAATGAAATCGCTCACATCATCAAAACTCATCTGGACCCGAAAAAATCTCCAGGCCCTGACCAAATAACACCAAAAATGATTATAGAGCTCCCATACTGCGCAGAGTACACCATCACCCAGCTCTTCAATGCCATTACAAGACTTGGCCACTTTCCAAAGAAATGGAAAAAGTCAATGATAATAATGATACCCAAACCAGGCAAAGACCACACAATTGCCTCATCGTACAGACCTATAAGCTTATTATCATGCTTATATAAACTATTCGTCTAATGCATAAGATCAGACCAGTGCTTCCTATCAATACACACAAGCTATTGGAATCTTATCTATTCGAGAGGAAGTTCGCAGTGAAATGCAATTCTGCTAAGTCTGACGATTACGTAATTGGAGCTGGAGTCCCTCAAGGTAGCGTACTTGGGCCTACGCTATACGTCCTCTATACAGCAGACATCCCAACAAGCAGGCATTTAACAACATCCACCTTTGCAGACGATACAGCTATTCTCAGCAGATCCAGGTGCCCTATGCAAGCATCGACGCAATTGACTCTACATCTAGTCGAAGTTGAAAAAAGGCTATCTTACTGGCGAATAAAAGTAAACGAACAAAAATGCAAGCAAATTACCTTTACCCTAAACAGGCAAAACTGCCCACCGCTCAAACTAAACAATGTTACACTTCCGCAAGCGAACTAGGAGTACACCTCGACAAAAGACTCACTTAGCGGAGGCACATCGAAGCCAAGAGAACACAACTAAAACTAAAAGCCAGCAGCCTTCACTGGCTTATCAACGCTCGGTCTTCTCTTAGCTTTGAATACAGGGTCTTGCTCTACAACTCCGTGCTTAAGCCTATCTGGACCTATGGCTCCCAGTTATGGGGGAACGCTAGCAGTAGCAATATTGATGTTGTTCAGCGAGCTCAATTAAAGATCCTGAGAACCATCACCGGGGCACCTTTGTACGTTCGAAATGATAATATACAGAAATACATTAAACCAGTCAGAGAAGTAATAACCGAACATAAGAAGAAATACCAAGGAAAGCTTTCCTCGCACCCTAACTCCCTTGCGAGGGCTAACTCGGCTGTGTAGCCGCTCCCGTCTTCGTCGGAATGACCTACCAACCCATCAATAGAATCTAGGGACGTGGAATCCTAAACAGTTTAAGTGAACTGTTAGTTAATGTTTAGTTATAAGATTTAATAACTTATTGGTAGTCTCTAAAATGAGAAGATTCAATAAATAAAAGCAAAGTTAAAATAAAAAAAAAATAACTTGTTTGAAACTTCGCTTTTCAAAAAGAACATTGCACTTGAACTTCACTTTGCTGCAAAGTGAAAAATGTCATGGGAAAAAGTGTTGTTGGATAAATCAAAGTTTGACAATAGAAGCAGTATTCCTGTATGTATATTTAACTGATCCGAATGATTCTAACCTTTAAAGAACATAGATTGTTAAGATCTAGTTACCTAACATTTACCCTAAATTTTCAGATGCTCTTTTCTATGGGTAGTCTTCTAAATAAAACAAGAAGCATACTTGACCTTGACGGATAAATGTACTACAAGCAGATTACGATTCGGCTAACTACAATTACAAACCTCAGGACAAACCTATTTTCACGTATTGCTTTATATCGAATTTATATACAGTTACTAGTGTCCAAATTGGTTTTCTGCACGTAAAATATGACACTACTCAGCTCATGTTGTGCTACGGACAATAAAGGAGTTAGTGAGTATATATTTAACATACTTTTTGGGGCGTTAACTTGGCTATTCAATTGTGTAGTCTTTCTGATGTTTTTTTGTTGGAAATTCAACCTGGAGTGGAAATTTAATTAGAGATAAACTAGGCAAGCCAACCAAGCAGTAAATGAACATTTTTATATCTGGTCCCGAAAAGGTACAAGAGTATAATGCCTTTAAAGCAATTATAAGTATTTTGTGGAAAAAACTTTTATCTGTGGTAGCCAATCATGCTTGACTTTTGCTTGCCTTTTTATACCCTTTATATACCCATTGAAAATGGGTATATTAAGTTTGTGCATATTTGCGTAACAGGCAGAAGGAGCCGTGGTAGACCCCACAAGGTATATACATATATTCTTTCTCAGGAGCAATAGCCGAGTCGATTTGGCCCTGTCCGTCTGCCTGTCTGTCTGTTTGAACGCAAAGAACTTCTAAGCTATAAGAGCCACGTCCGTTCGCCCACAATACGCCCAAAAACAATTTGACGCTTCTCATATCTTAGCTTCTACAAACACTTTAGAAGGGAACACTTAATCATCAATATAAAACAGTCATCAATATAAGAAACAAAAAAGTTATTAAACAATTCATTTTCGCGGTTAAGTCAGTTAGGCGTCAGCTGAGCTGAAGCTGTCAACGCAATGCTTTCATATACATATGTGTAATAACACACACACAATCGCACGGAAGATCAGGTCAGTATAAGTGAGCGATGCGAGTGCAAGCGAGCGCGTAGCTCGAACTGTTTCATCAGAATTTTTTTTCGGTACATAGCATAAGTACAGTTATATTTTATTCAAGGGTGCTGGGTATTTCACAGTCGGGTACACACGACTGTAGACTTCCCTACTTGTTTTTTCTTTTTTAATCAATCTTGAAATACACAAAATCTAATGAATACTCCGTAAAAATAGTCACAAGAACACACATAATTTGGATATATAGTGGGCTTTGATTATCCTCTGCTATTTCCTCTATTAACCGAAATAAGTAGGGTACATTGGAAATTATATCTGTTGTATATTTTTCTTATCCAGCATAAACAGTCGAGTCAAGAAGCATTGATCATTTATTCAGATAGACTGACGGAGATTTATCTCAGGTTTACTAGTTACTCTGTCTGATATGTAGTTATCTTGATAAATAAAGGCATGCATATTTCCTGTAAGTGTACACCTAATGTTATATCAGGATCTCAGGAAATATTAATTCTATGTACGTGTTCAAGACTATTTTTATACCCGGTGCCCATTGGGCACCAAGGGTATATTGACTTTGTGACACCAGCAAATGTATGTAATACCCATTTTGCATCCACACCCAGCCAATCTTCATGACTGAATTGTGGTACAAAGTAAAAATATGTTTATCTGGACGTTGTGTGAAAATTTGGTACAGATCGGATAATTAACATGGATTTAAAATATCGCCACACACTGCGTTTTTTTTTCTTTTTCAAAATTGTAAGGAGTGTGGCTCAGTTGTTAGAGGGTTGAACTTGCGTGCGAGTGGTCCGCGGTTCGATTCTCGAAACGATTTTTTTTTTTTTTAAATCACAAATATAATAAAATTATTTTGCGAAAATGTATTAATGTTAATAAATATTTATATATTGGAACTAACTTAAAAATGGCAAGTGTGTAGTACGAGCTAAATAAATATATAATGTGTAAGTTAATATAGTAAAATTAACTTAAAATTGGTGAGTGCGTACCACGAAATTTCTAAATATTTAATTAATGACCTAATTAGCAATTAGCACTTAGAACTTATAATTATGTGCGAGTTCGGTCAAAATCAGTTCATAGTCCTCGAAGTTATGCAACTTTCAAATTCAATTGAGCGCCGGGTATAGTCGAGCATACTCGGCTATAGTTGTCTTACTTGTTTGTCTTGTTTTATTTGACATAGACAGTTAAACAAATGAGCAGTTCTTAATAACGCCGGATATCATTAGATGAAAACAAACATTTCACATATATTGTACATACATACATATATATATGTACCATATACATATGTACATAAGTACTAGTCGTCGGGTAGTAGATGAACACCGTGTACAAGTTCTCAACTTATGCCGTGATGTGTTTCACAATAATAATGTTTTGTCATTTATCACACTTGCTATTTGTTGTTAATGCTTCGGTTTTTATTGCTGATGTTGCCTTGGCAAAGTGACCAAGCAAAGTGGCTCTAAAATTTCAGTCGCAAATAAAACAAAACGCAAAAAAAAAAAACGAGACTAACACATACACACATAATAACACATATAGATAAACAGACACAGACTAAGGCCGTGATAGAAAAAGACAAAGATAAATAAATGTGGCAACAATAACAACGAAGAGCAAAGCGCCATAAATCTAAATAACAAATTTTTTGCGGTAAATGAGACCATAAATAAGATCTTACTGCCTCATTCGAGAGCCTAGAGTGAAAAAATTGTGGAAAAGAAAAGAAAACAGAGACAGAAAATAGACTGCAAAATACGTACCTCGGCAAGTGCCAGCAATTCCTGGGAGTTTTGTTAATTTAATATTATTACTTTTCATTACCACGGACACCAATGATCTTCTTTCACATAGAGATGTTTTAATACTCTTGTAAAGGGTATATTAATTTTGGCCAGGAGTTTGTGAGGCCTTTTAGAAAACGTGGCAGGCGAAAAAAATATGCATATCAAGAGATCAGTATCATATGCAGATTCGATATCTGCATGTTCATCTATTTACCTCAATAAAAAGTTGCTTATGGTACGATCTTCCTATGGTCGAATTCGACCTGATCGGATTAACTATAGCGTATAGCTGTCATAGGTAGTATTGGTCAAAAATTGATTTCTTGCATGGAAAATATTTAATATTTAATTCATTAGAAGTATGCAATTTTTGACTTGCTGAAGAAAACTATAGATAACAATTAAATACCATGCCTACATATATTAAATAGCCTCTCGTTCAAATAGCTGCTATTATATATGTATAGTGTCTGACAGTCAAGTCAAATTTTACTCGAAGTTATGTATAATGACATCGCGTTAACTCTTTTAGAAAACATTCACAATTAATGCAAGGGGAAATCAAAATGAGATAATTCTGACTAGCTGCTCATATTTTTCAAGCTGCTTGCGAGCTGTTTTGTTTTGGGCCAATAAACAAGTTACTGACTAGCGTAAACAAATACAAACGTTAAAAAAAAAAAAAAAAAAATCGGGTGCACCCGACTGTAAAATACCCAACACCCTTGAATAAAATGTAACTGTTCTTATGTGATTCGCACTCGCCTTGGTCACACTCGCTGTCCTATTCCTTCGTGCAACGTATATTTTGTGAAAATTAATTGTTTAATAACTTTTTTGTTTTTTAATCAATCGATACCATTTTTTCAGGACTGTTTTATATTGAGGCTTAAATGTTCCATTCCAAATTACAAAATTTGGCGTATTGTGGGCGAACAGGGCGTGGCATCCAAAGTTTGAAATAAACTCGATCATAGTACGCTATATGGGAACCTACATACCAAATTTAGTGTTTCTAGCTCTTATAGTTTAGAAGTTCCTCGCGTTTAAACAGACAGACGGACATACATTTGCACAAACTTAACATACCCTTTTTTACCCATTTTCAATGGGTACAGGGTATAAAAAAATCAAAGAAAAACAAAAAGTAAATGTAAAAGACGGCAAATGGAACAACAAAAGACAAGATACACACATTATACATTCTGCTGGAGACAAAACGGCTTTTTATTTTTTGCTGCACGACACTTTTGTTGCACCTCTTTTTGCAAGTGTCTATGTGTCTCTTTGTGTGTGAACTTGTATAAACCATTAAATTGATATTTATGCGGCACTTTGCCGCGTGAAATGTTTGTACAACTCGTTGCGGGCTGCGGCATTTCAGCCTGCTCAATTCGCCTGCTGTGTTGTCAAACCGTGCCCCACTGCTGCGTCCTGCTCCATACACCACAAACACAACACAGACAACTCTTACTGCAGCGCCATAGGCGTTGACAGAGCGACAAACCGATATACAACATTTTTAGGGGACTAAGGGGAACGACTAAACCTAAAAACCTATTCCAAACTGTTTGCTGTTGCATGTAAATTCTTTTTGACCCCTTTAGTCACTATTCTCACTTCGCTATCCTATTATCTATCTCTCTACAATATCCTCATCAACTCAACGTGCGCCACAACATTTGCTATGCCTTTCGCTTGCTGTCCTGCCTTTATTGGCTTTTTTCGGCGGGAGGAAGTCGGAAACGTTTGCCAGCTAATTTGTCGTTTTGCAGAAATTATGACATGGCAATTGTCTACCAGGCTTGTTTTCTATTCGCGCTCTGCCTTCTCCATATCGTACTCTCTTCCAACGCCCCTTCAATTCCCTTTCACTGTTCGTAAACTCATTTTGGTATTTATTATATGTTATTTGCCTTATTTTTCATTTTTTTTTTTTTTGTTTTCGCAACAAGTTTTAATTAATTTGCCACAACTCCTCGTCATGGCAGGCGTGATCTAGTGTTTTCCCCTCCATTGCCAATGCCAGCAATCTGGCTCCCGCACAGAAAGTTGCTGCTACGATAATTTGAAAAGTTTTCGCTTAGACAGCAACATCGAAAAGTAGGTAAAATTTGCCAAGCTCTCTCACTCATACTCACGTTCTCATTGTCACTCGCACTCTCATTCACTCTCTATCTATCTTTCGCTTTATCCTGCGAATCGCTAAAACATAGAAACGGGAAGAGTGGGGAAAGAAAGACAAGCTTTTTGAATACGCCATGATATATTAAGCCTCAAATAAATGCAGCGCCATAATTAACATATAGCGAAAGCTTTTCGGCTACGTTAAGCCGTAAACTACTATAGTAAAAGCTTCCAATACTATACCCCTTGCCATTTTCATTATTTCTAACTCATGTGAAATGGTCAGACGAACGTATAGATTGATAACGTATAGTCCGACAGTTTTGCGTTTTGAGGACCAAAAGCTTTTTTTCCTAAATTTGAAATTTACATATTTCAGTTAATTGAGCCAGAAGTCAACTTGTCTTTCCATTTAATTCATCTGTCTGTCCTACTTTCGTTCGTCAGGTATTTCGGCTGAAAGATAAAGCTACATAAATTGTGAATTCATTAGCAACGTATGAGCTTCACATTAATTACAGAGCTTAAGATATTTAAAAAAAAAAGAAAATAAAGCTTTTGCTTAAATTAAAATGAAGTATATTATTTTTTCATTTTTGGTATAAATTTAAACTGAAAATTTCTTAATATTAATTAGAGCTAAATTTAATGTAATTGTTATACATTTGCATAAGGTATATTTATGTTGGCCTAGAGTTTGTAACATCCATTAAGATGCGTAATAGACGTAATAAAGTATACGTGTACATATGTATTTTCTTGATCATTGATTGATAGGAGCTTCCAAATACGCATATTCGTTCAATACGAATTAATTTTTCAGTTTTAAAGCTATCTTTTCACATACATAGTCCCTATAGTCAGTAATAAGCTATATATAAATCGGAACCGTTTGGATCGGCTTAAACTTACTGGATTTGCGTTTAGTGATGTGTTATACATGTCAGTCAAACTTTTTTCTAATCTAATTTCTTTTTGCTGCAGGCTACAAAGTAGTTGGGAAGGACTACTCTATAATGCAGATATAATTGGCTTAAAATGTAATCATTGTAATTGAAAATTGAGGATATAACTTACAAGATTTAAGTGACACAAATTTGGCTGTCATAGGAACGTTCGGTCGAAAAAGCAGTGTAAAAAAGTTCTTTGATTGCTAATCAATCGGGATAAACCTTGGAGTAGTTACATTTTATAACGATTGAAAAACATTTTATTTAAGCTTGCAAGAATATAAAATCTTCGACACGCCAAAGATAATTTGTATAACTATATGTAATAGTATTAATTAAATTTTTTGATTTTAGTAAAAATTAATTCAATTATAAATGATATTTCTAGGTTTATGTTTATAATTATCAATATAATCATATTATTGTATGTAGTAGATAGATGAATAGTCGTAATATTTAGAAGAATTGGCTAAAATACTTACGGACTGCATCAACGATCCCTGGGATCCCGAGAAGCAACGCTACAAGGAAAGTGACTGCAACACATTTGGCTGCCATCTGCAGACCCATTATATATGTATGCGCAGAGTGAGAGTACAGAAGGGGAGTTAGGTGATGAATAATAGGGGAAGGGGGTTAGAAAAAGAATCAAAGAGCAGCAACAGACAGTAAGCGAAATATAAAGATTGAAGAGAAACTTTATTGATTAATGAGAGACGTGCTTATCTTCTTTGTTTCTCTATCTCACTCTACTCGTTCACTCGCTATCACTCTCTAGGAGACAGTTCTTCTTTTGTCAAGCTAATCAGACTTACTCTGTTGGCTGATGCTGACGCTCTCTTGCTATTGCAATTGCTCTAGATCTCTCTTTCTCTCTCACTAGCTTATTCTGTCTTAAACGCTGTCTTATATGTTGCGCTCGTCGAGACGATATTGCACAAACTATATTATATATTCGAGAGTGAGGGTTACAAGAGAGTTATATTCATATATTTATAATTCGTTTTGATTTGTTAAGATTGTTGTTTTTTTTTGTGGTGTTTCCTTTGTGTTGTTTGTGAGTTTGAGTTTAAATTTTATGTTATTCGTTTATAGTTCGTGATTAATAACGAGTATTTAATCATTTGTTAAAAACATTTTCGCAAGCCGAAAATCATCGGAAATTACAAGGTGCGTTAGTAAATGCGATGTCATCATCATCATAATATTAATTAATCAAAAATTGCAGATATATTATTTTATGTTTTTAATGTCACGCCCATTTTTCATGTTGTTGTTGTCGGGGGTGTGAATTGCACATTATTGTAATTTTGTAAACCATATATTTAGCATTGTTGTTAATGTTTTTGTAGCAATTCCAGTTGTTGTTGTTGTCGATTAGGGATCATCATCGTCATTATCATTTTTGTTGTAGTTGACATGTGGAGGGAAGCTGTTTTTACTGTACAATACAATTTACGCTGAAAGTTGAACTAAATACTTAACGATAACTCTTATAAATATTTTGTCCACAACATTTATATATAATATATATATATATATATATATATATATATGTAATATGTAGATATATACTATATTTATTTACTATATTTTATATTAATATATATATAAAGATATGCATATTTATATTCTTTTTATTAATTTATGGCTGTTGGTTCTTGCCTGTAAAGAAAGAAAATAAGATTTATATGTCGTTCCAACGGCTTAATAATGTCATCCTTTACAGGACTGATGAACATGTAGTAGTAGAAGATAAACAGGACCTTTATATGTGTGTAGTTTTTGTGCCATGTGCAAGTCTCTTTGACTTGTTAAGCTGTAAGCCCTAAAGCTCTACAAAAGAGACACCAAATTAACTATATATGTACATATATGGTAAACTATACAACATAACAGACACATATGCACAAATGTATGTACTTTCTACTTTCTACTTTAAGCAATATATTGCAACTAGGGTACAGGTATTTAGTTTTATACTTCAAATTTGGTAACTTTAATTTTTTTTATTTTATTTTGATGGCGTGCCGAACTTGTCACACCCTTGCAGTTGTGCAAAAAACTTTTCATATAAAAAGCTAAATATTCTAATGGCAGCAATATATTAGAATCCGTACATAGTTGAATATACTTTCTATAAGGGTATAATTACAGAGAATATATTTATTTTGATCAAGAGTTTGTAAATGTCTTTATAAAAAAACTAAAACGCATTCCGACAACTTTTCGTTGCAATTATAAAAGTCAAAGCATACTAAACATGTGCCAGGTATGCCTTGATCTTGTAAACTCTTTGAACTGCTTTTAACCCTACCTTAAACTCACACTCCATTAGATCTAGAGAGTCTGCCTATAATGTAAATATGTATAAAAGTCACTTCGCAGCAAGTTGAATGAATTTTGTTACTTTTGATTTACAAAACGTATATAAACACACACACACAAAAAGTGTTGGTGCGCCCTCCGAGAAAAATTGCACTTGCGCTTCTTTTTCATTTACTAGTAGTCTGTAAAGCTGCCCACTTAGCAATATAACAGCTTGCAGATAGAAATTAAATGAATAAAACAAGCGAAAATCAACCGTCAGTGGGCGTAGTCCACTTGCCTACCTTTTCATGTCTCTTCTCTCTGCTTCCTCATTCTGTTTCTTTCTCGCTCTGTATATGTATATATGCACTTGTAAAAATCAATTAAACTTTTCAAGTGAAGTTATAATGGCTGCCAACTCGGGTTTTCCCCTCGCCATTTTCTTATTGTTTTCATAGTGTAGTATTGTTTTTGTTATTGTAAATTTTGTAGCTCCTGCTGATGTTGTTGTTGCAGTTGTCAAAAGTTTTAAAATAATTGGATTTTTTTCTCCTGCACTTTTCGCTCGATCTTACTGTAAGCACAAGCACGAACCAGAGCAAACGAAACACAGTTCCGTAATTCCCATACTACAAAAATTAAAATTTTCTTTGGTACTGACAGCACAAGCTATATACAGCGTGTAGTGTAAGTAGAAGAACAGAAAAACAGAGCGAAAGGGGGAGTGCGAGTGACATATATAGAGAGAGAGACAGAGAGATTACCACTTAATGCTGACAGCAGTGATAGTCATAGTCATAGTCATCGTCAGCGTTAAGCGTATTACCCAATTTACACTAAAGTTTTCAACACCAATTGCGGAACATCAACGGGAACAATAACAATTCAAAAAGGGTGTGTATGTGTGTGAGCAATGCAATTTAAATACCTACCATATAGTGGTATATGCTTAAGGAACGAACGGGTTTAGTCAAAGTCATCAGTTGATTTAATGGATATCTATGCCGTGCAGTGCTGTCATTTTCGTAATAATTTCTTTTCAATGCATTGCCAAAGGTTGAGAGCTATATTTAGAATGCTCTACATATATCAGATCACGATACTGTATACTGAACAAATTGTAATTTCATTGATTACTCATTATCATAAAGGTAGTAGGATGAATTAGTTTTCAAAATATTTTTTTGCAATCGATGTTTACGTGTATTATAGAAGGGTGGCAACTGCAAGAAGCGAATTAAATTACCGAACCCAGTAGGCAACTGAATGATCGACCTCTTGACGGTTCGCAATTTTACATTGCGCAGAAATATCTGCTGGACTAATGCTGAGCCTGTCCCCGCTCTTTGGTTGATCTTGATCGATTTCTAACGTTGTGGTTTTTGCAATTGTGGCCAGTTTAGAAAGCTTTAATATTGATGGCCGGGGGTTTGATGTGTATGTGCGAGGAGACGTTTAGTAGGAACCGTAGGAACCGAGAGCAGTGGTATCTTTGAAGATACCCCCTGTCCAATAATAAAACAAGTAAGAAAACTATAGTCGAGTATGCCCAAAGATATATTATACATTTATATTTAAAAAATTTTAATTTAATTTATAAAAATAAAAAAACAAGTAAGAAAGTTATAGTCGAGTGTGCTCGACTATATAATACTCGGTGCCCAAAGTTATATTATATATTTATTTTGCTCGTGCTGCGCACTCGCCAATTTTATGTTAATATAAAAAAAAAAATTTTAAAAAAAAAATCGTCTCGGGAATCGAACCGCGGACCTCATACACGTGAGTTCAACCCTCTAACCACTGAGCCACGCTCTTCACAAGTGTGAGAAACACTGAGTAAATGTTGCCGTCGTATGGGGTGAGAACAGCAAGCAAGCGTACGCCTCTCAACTTTTGAAATTTGAAATGTGTATAACTTCCATGTTTATTATCCGATCTGTACCGATCTGTAGCTTGTCTGGGTTTGCTTAAAATCGTTTTTATCGATTTGTGGAGGCGGAGGGGGGCGTGGCAAAAATCCAAAATAAACTTGATCTGCCTGCAAACACTACAAACACTATGCAAAAAAAAATTAAGTCTCTATCTCTTATAGTCTCCGAGATCTGTGTGTTCATACGGACGTACAGACGGACAGACGGACATGCTCCAATCGACTCGGCTGTTGATCCTGAGTCAGAATATATATACTTTATGGGGTCGGCCACGCCTCCTTATGGGTGTTACATACATTTGCTCTTGTCACTAACCCAATATACTCTTGGTACCCATAGGGCACCGAGTATAAAAAGCCGCCTCGAGAATCGGACCGCTGCCTTCTTGCACGCAAGTTCAACCCTCTAACCACTGAGCCACACTCTTTACAAGTGTGAGAAACACTGAGTAAATGTTGCCGTGTGTGGGGTGAGAACAGCAAGCAAGCGTACGCTATAGAGAAGCCTCTCAACTTTTGGAATTTGAAATGTGTATAACATTCAACATTCAGTCCTGTAGCTTGACTGGGTGTGCTCAAAATCTCTTTTATCGATTTGTGGAGGCGGTTGGGGGCGTGGCAAAAATCCAAAATAAACTTGATCTGCCACCAACTAATACAAGCACTTTGCAATGAAAATGAAGTCTCTAGCTCTTATAGTCTTCGAGATCTGTGTGTTCATACGGATGTATAGACGGCCAGACGGACAGATGGACGTGGTCCAATCTACTCGGCTATTGTTCCTGAGTCAGAATATATATACTTTATGGGGTCTGCCACGCCTCCTTATGGGTGTTACATACATTTGCTGCTGGCACAAACTCAATAAACTCTTGGTACGCAATGGGCACCGAGTATAAAAAACACATACACACACACACTTATATAGAAAGAGGGAAGGAGAATATTTTTTCAAAATTATATTCACTTTGTACACATCACATGAAGTTAAAGATTAAGCAGTAGCAGCTCATAGATGTAGAGGTATAAATAGAAGAAAAATAAAAGGTGAAAGAAGAAAAACTTGCTGATTTTTTATCAATTAAGCTAATGACATCTGAAAAGAAAAATTCAACTGAAGACGGCAATACGACCCAACTGACTATCAATAAGAACAAAAGCTAGGACAAAGTCAATAATGTACAAAGAGAAACTTTTAGTTGTCTCACACGGCGTATGCGTGTTATGCTCAACTTTAAAAACTAGCTAGAAAAAGGAAAGAAAACCAAAATCGTGCATTGCACAAACTTCATTTAAATTTTGTTTTAATAGACGCGCAAAATGCTCGCAAAAAGAGACACACCGAGATAAAAGAGAGAAAGAGGAAAGGAAATTTGTGTGTGCAAGGTAACAAAATTGAAGCAACGGCTTTTTTAAAAGCACTTGAAAAGTTGAAGCTTCTTTTTTACAGCAGCTGTCGTCTCAGTCTCAGTATATCAATATCTCTCTCACACACACCTTTTTTTACTCTCAGTCTCTATCTTTCTCTCTCTCTCTTACACTAATAAAAACATTTGACACCAAAATGAGAAAAGTTGCTTTAACAAAAATGAGCAACAGCATGGAAAGGAATAAAGCATGTCCTGTGTAGATTTTTAGTGCAAGTAAATGAAATGTAATGTACTCGACAAAATAGACAAAATAAACAAAATATGTAGAACACACCTGCAATTTATACTCGAAACAGAAATGAAATGAAAAGAGGGGCTAAAAGTAAAACAATGTTGGCCAACAGTTGGAAGACAAGAAATAGAGAGAAGAAGAGAAAGAGAGAGAGAAAGACAATGTAAGTACGGTAAATAACTAAGCAGCTTTTTTTAGCTTAACGCCAAACTATCTCTCGGTAGGAATACGAAAGGGATACCACAATAAAAAGCACAGCAAGCGTGTATTTAACAAAGTAACAGTCCAAGGAAGACTGAAATTCTCTTTGAACCGAATACAAGCGTAAAAAGATTAACTTATAAGAAGTTTATTTTTGACTGATTGTTCCCAAGAATATATATGTATACTATATGATATTTGACACTTCATAATTATTATACAGTTTGTAGAGATATTTAAATTGAGAAAACTTGAACAAGGCACGAGTATTAAGCATTTTAAAACAGCAACTAAATACATATTTTGTCCTTTACAAGCATTCTCTTTGCTTTCTTAAGCAATACTATTCATACATATAAATTCATTCATATAAATTCATACTATTCATTCGATTTGTAAAAGGCTGTAAATGTTTAATGCTGTCTGAGGTATTTATTTCACTATTTATTCACAATTTTTAATCAGGCTGTGTTCGGAACTTAGTCAAAAACTGGCTTTGTATTAGCAAATCGGCGAAAGTCAAAAGTCCAATAATATTATAAATATCTAAAATCCAAGGTGAAAATTTCAGATTTTTAGCTAGCAAGCAAAACAACAAAAAAAAGTTCCATATCTAGTAGTGCTCCTACTTCAAATTTTTCATTACTCATTGAGCTTGCCTCGGTCCGGAAAATCTCTCCAACAAATCCCAAATTGTGTCAATCTTCAGAGCATCCTTGCTTGCTACTGTGCTCAAGCCAATGTCCATTGCAGACATTTTAACGAAAATTACTTCTCATAACTGCACCTAAAACGAATTAGGCCGCATGGCTCACTAGCACATAAACCATGACAGACACAGATACACAGACAAAGACACACGACTACCAGTCTCAGTCGCTTCAAAACGTGGAAATTCGGGCGTCAAATGTTGAGCTATGCCCTGCCTCGTCACCTCGCCCTTACAATGTGAAAAACTGTTTACGCTCGCTTTAAGTAAAACCCAAAAACATCTCAAAATTTGTTGTTCCGCTCGTAAAAAAACAGAATGAAAATAGATAAAAAAAACAAAAAAACAACAAGAACAACATGCACGAAAAGGAGAAACACAACGTGGTACGAAATGGTTTGCCGAAAATCGACTTCATATTGTAAATCAATTGAATCTTCAATTGTGTGCGTCCAAAACGGGAAAAAAAGAAGAAACAGAAAAGCGAAAAAGCAACATAAAAGTCAATGCGGACACAAATAAAGGAAACGACACTATTAACCAAAACCAGCACCATGACAATGACACAGGACACACTCAAGGCACGAACAACAGCAAGAACAAAGAAGAAAAACAACAGAATAAACAGAACAGATTTTGATTTTGGGTTAGTTTCATATCCTTTACCATCAAAACGCTTTCATCTATCCCTCATTATCCCTTTCGTCCTTTTCCCTGACCAATGCAAGCACCTCAATTGCTATGGAAAATCGTTTCATTTGTTGAGCCACTTTTTGAGCTGATTTTCTGTGCGAAAATTTCTCGTAGGAATGTTTTTCTTGTATGTGAAATTTAAAGAATAAATGATTCTCTTTTATTTTTCCTCTATTTTTTTTGCCTATTACTATATATTTCTACATTTTTTCAACACTATTATTATTTAGCCACTTCTATTGTTGATACAGAAAGTTTAGTATGTTTACTCTGATTCAATCAACTGTATTCTTGTTTTGTTAGTGCATTTTATTATCCTAAATATAACAAGCACTATTCTTATTATCCTA
Organism: Zaprionus obscuricornis; assembly: GCA_037044475.1. NCBI lineage: Eukaryota > Metazoa > Arthropoda > Insecta > Diptera > Drosophilidae > Zaprionus > Zaprionus obscuricornis. The sequence continues at coordinate 56,773 of JBAMBR010001403.1, forward strand.
AATATTTTCTATATTCCTAATCCTATATATATTCTATACTCCTAATCCTATATTCCTAGTCTTAAGTATATTTATATATTTTCCTTTGCTTATTTTTTGAAATATACACATTTCTGTTTATGTTATTTTTCTTACTATTATATTATAATTATTAAATATAAATAAATCTTTTTTGCAGTTACTATTCTAATACTTTGCCTGTTTTTCTTCCTCTGTAGAGGGTAATTTGGCCTAAGTCGGACCACTATATCCTATAGCTCCCATAGGAGCAATCTTCCAAAAATTGAGTTGTTGTATAAAAAGTTTTTTCTAAGAATGCAAGGGTATGACATTTTCGGCCTGCCGAAGATAATATTGCTTTCTTGTTACATTAAAGTATATTCAAATTTTAATTATTTTTTCTTGTTTTCAATTAATATATCGTATCCTTAACTCTAGTTTCCTACCAAATAAACCTATTTGATAAAGACAACTTCAATCAGCTTGATAAACTAGAGAAACAAGTTTCTGGTAGTTTATGAAGCATAATTGAAATTGAATAAAACTTGTCACACAAATAAATCCAACTAAAACTAAAACATATTGATAACAAATTTCTCTTCACAATTTTTACTATCAGTTTTTACGCTGAAATATTCTAATGCTTTTAGCATTAGAATATTTTAAATACAAATTTTATTCTACGTCAAAATAATTCAACAGTTTCACCAAATATTTTATATGTAGAATATTCTGCTAAAGCGAATGCTGTTTGACTTTTTATTTTGCGAATGTGACACGAGAGATTTTTAAACTTTTTTTTCGTCAATTCAAAGTTGAATATGAGTGAATTCCTACGTATATATCGATTCAATTTTTTTTAGTGTAGCATTGATAATTTATAATAATTTTTTTTTTATATTTCTATTTAAACAATTAGAATGGAAAATTTATTTTTGCATACTTAATTTGGAGAAATAATTATGTGCAATAAAGAATTATGTGCGTTTTTTTTATTGGCTTTTCTGCATTTATTTCACTGGCATTACAATTTATTTATTTTGTTTTTATTTTTGAAATTAAATCTTATTCAATTTTATTTTTGTTTTTAGTTTTATTGAAATCTTTAAATAATTTAGAATCTTAATCAGTTGAAGAATTTATTCTTTTTTGTTTGCACGTATTATATACATAGATTTAAGGGAAAGAAAATTTATAAATACTATAGTAAGCTACAGTTAAATTGGCGCATTGACTTTGAGTTTCTAAGAAATTCTCATTGTAGTTATTGAGCTCAAATTTCTTTGAGTTTATTATGTAGTTTATTGCAGAATTTTTCTCTTAGTGATAGAATAACTTTGAGCTGAGTTAAGTAGTATTACTTGAGTTGCTTAAATAAGGGGCTTAAGCATTGCATGTCAATGATGTTTTGACTAACTCGTGAGTTTCGAGTTTAAGCTAGATTCTGAATTGCATGTACGAGTGACGTATTCAATAAATAATATTGATTCAAATCATTTATTAAGAATCTTAAAAAATAATTTAATTAATTAAAAAATAATAACGCAATTTGTTAATAATGACGGGAATGCTGAAAAATGTTTTGTATGTATGCTACCGGTTTATGTACTAGTAACAAGAGGGGGCCGCAATCGGTACTTTGGAAATATTGTGATCGGAGAAGTGAATACGCTAAGAGAGTTCTTTACGTACTAATTTTAATATAAAAATGACTGGTATTATATACAAAATTTTCTTCTTAACATTATTTGCTTAACTTACAGTGATGTAACATAGATCATACATGTAGGTTATGGTTATCTTACATTGTAAGCATGTTGATTGTTTTCTAATTATATTCTGTGTTAATGTGTAAATGCTTATGTTACTTATCTTTAGTTCAATTACAGTGCAAAATGTTTAAGTAAATATGTTGCTTATCTTCTATGCAGAATAAGCATGATACGCACACGATCTTATTTATTTAGTTACAACGAAAATGGTCTATTTATTTAGGTAACAAGAAATATTTAACTGCTTATCAAAAGTCATATGTTGTCCTATTTTATTCAATGCGTTTCATAGCGGCGGCAATTGAGCTGGCCAATCGTAAAAATTTTCTACGTATTTAGTACAATTTCGGGATTTGGCAGAATGTAACGAGTCCGTAAGAAGCAGAGCGCGAGAAATTGTTCCACTTCAATCTCGTTACAGAGAAACTAAAATAAAATAAGTGAAATAGGTTTATTTGGTAGGAAACAGAGTTAAGGATAAGATATATTAATTGAAAACAAGAAAAAATAATTAAAATTTGAATATACTTTAATGTAACAAGAAAGCAATATTATCTTCGGCAGGCCGAAAATGTCATACCCTTGCATTCTTAGAAAAAACTTTTTATACAACAACTCAATTTTTGGAAGATTGCTCCTATGGGAGCTATAGGATATAGTGGTCCGACTTAGGCCAAATTACCCTCTACAGAGGAAGAAAAACAGGCAAAGTATTAGAATAGTAACTGCAAAAAAGATTTATTTATATTTAATAATTATAATATAATAGTAAGAAAAATAACATAAACAGAAATGTGTATATTTCAAAAAATAAGCAAAGGAAAATATATAAATATACTTAAGACTAGGAATATAGGATTAGGAGTATAGAATATATATAGGATTAGGAATATAGAAAATATTTAGGATAATAAGAATAGTGCTTGTTATATTTAGGATAATAAAATGCACTAACAAAACAAGAATACAGTTGATTGAATCAGAGTAAACATACTAAACTTTCTGTATCAACAATAGAAGTGGCTAAATAATAATAGTGTTGAAAAAATGTAGAAATATATAGTAATAGGCAAAAAAAATAGAGGAAAAATAAAAGAGAATCATTTATTCTTTAAATTTCACATACAAGAAAAACATTCCTACGAGAAATTTTCGCACAGAAAATCAGCTCAAAAAGTGGCTCAACAAATGAAACGATTTTCCATAGCAATTGAGGTGCTTGCATTGGTCAGGGAAAAGGACGAAAGGGATAATGAGGGATAGATGAAAGCGTTTTGATGGTAAAGGATATGAAACTAACCCAAAATCAAAATCTGTTCTGTTTATTCTGTTGTTTTTCTTCTTTGTTCTTGCTGTTGTTCGTGCCTTGAGTGTGTCCTGTGTCATTGTCATGGTGCTGGTTTTGGTTAATAGTGTCGTTTCCTTTATTTGTGTCCGCATTGACTTTTATGTTGCTTTTTCGCTTTTCTGTTTCTTCTTTTTTTCCCGTTTTGGACGCACACAATTGAAGATTCAATTGATTTACAATATGAAGTCGATTTTCGGCAAACCATTTCGTACCACGTTGTGTTTCTCCTTTTCGTGCATGTTGTTCTTGTTGTTTTTTTGTTTTTTTTATCTATTTTCATTCTGTTTTTTTACGAGCGGAACAACAAATTTTGAGATGTTTTTGGGTTTTACTTAAAGCGAGCGTAAACAGTTTTTCACATTGTAAGGGCGAGGTGACGAGGCAGGGCATAGCTCAACATTTGACGCCCGAATTTCCACGTTTTGAAGCGACTGAGACTGGTAGTCGTGTGTCTTTGTCTGTGTATCTGTGTCTGTCATGGTTTATGTGCTAGTGAGCCATGCGGCCTAATTCGTTTTAGGTGCAGTTATGAGAAGTAATTTTCGTTAAAATGTCTGCAATGGACATTGGCTTGAGCACAGTAGCAAGCAAGGATGCTCTGAAGATTGACACAATTTGGGATTTGTTGGAGAGATTTTCCGGACCGAGGCAAGCTCAATGAGTAATGAAAAATTTGAAGTAGGAGCACTACTAGATATGGAACTTTTTTTTGTTGTTTTGCTTGCTAGCT
>JBAMBR010001404.1:0-10005 GCA_037044475.1 Zaprionus obscuricornis
AGTTTAATCCACAAAAAATATAAAAGAAAATTTCTTTTCAAGTTTTGTTTTTTTTTTTTTACTTTAACTTTTTTCTACTGCTTGTTTTTTTTTCATATTTTTTTTTTATTGATATTTAAAGCGAAAAGTTTTTTTATTTTGACGCTTTTGTTGTGAACAAAGAAAATAAAAATCTTTGCATATTATTTTGTTCAATTTGTATTTTTTTTTTTTTTTTTATTTTTCTTTTTGTATTTTTATTTTTGTATTTACAAAATGCTTGAAAATTATTATAAAATTTCAAAGTCTTAATTAAAGCTCAAGAAAACAGCATTTAAATATTTTAATAATATTTTTTTTATTAATAATAATTTTTTTTTGCCATTTTATTTATTTAATTTATTTTTGCCTACAAAATTTTTAAAAATTCTAAAAAAAAAAAAATATTTCGAAATATCAATTTAAGCTCAAGAAACCAGTAAGAAATAATTTGAATAATATTTAAAATATTTATTCGTTTTTTTTTGTACAATTCTATTTTCGCCTATAACAAGTTTTTTTTTTTTTTTACTTTAACTTTTTTCTACTGTTTGTTTTTTTTTTCATATTTTTTTTTTTTATTGATATTTAAAGCGAAAAGTTTTTTTGCGAACAAAGAAAATAAAAATCTTTGCATATTTTTTTGTTCAATTTGTATTTTTTTTTCTTGTTTTTTTTGTTTTTTTTTGGCAACAAATTGTTTGTTTTGTTGCTTTTGAATTTGACACTGAAATATTAGGGTAAGAAGCCGGGCAACAGCTGTCCAATGTTCGATCATGTCCACCACTTGTCATCCTAAGTGTCTCGCTCATTTGTCTGTGACGCTTTCTCATTCTCTCTTACTCTTACTCTTGCTGTCTCTTTCTCTCTTGCTCTGCAAATTTGCACTTTATTTACGCAACATGCTTTACAGCAAAACGGCTTCAGTTTCAGCTCACTCTTCTTTCGCTCTGCTTTCTCTCTCTCTCTCTCTGTTGTCTCTCTTTGCTCTTCATGCACCTTTTGCTGCTTCTGTTACGCATTCAATTTTTCATCTTTATGCGTCGCTTTCAATGCCCGCTGGCGAGTTGGCGGCATAAACGTTTCAAGAGTTCACAGTTCACAGAGATGCCTTTGCTCTTCCTCTCTGCCGCGCCCTCTCTCTCTCACTGTCTCTTACTTTCTACCCGCTACACACAGTGAGCCTTCATATCCGGCTGGCGTTTATCTTTTGATTTGTGTTTGGCTTCGGCAACGGCTACGGCTTCGGTCTTTTGGCTTTTTGCTCAAGTGTTTACAAGTGATTTGCTGTGTTGCCTTGTTATGCTTTTACTTTTGAGTAAACTCTCTCTCTTTCTCTCTCTCTGTGTGTGTGTGTGTGTTTTTTCTTCTTTTTTTTTTTTGGCAAAAGAAAAAGTTTTTCAACGGCAACAGGAAAACCCAAATGACTCGAGTGAGCTGCGCTTCCGGCTATTTTGCAGCTTGTTAGCTTTGAACATGCCAATTGAAAGTGTGCTACATCTCAAACTCTCTCTCTCTCTCTCTATCTCTCTCTCTCTCTTTCAATCATATACTCTCTCTCTATCTCTCTGGTTGTCTGTCCAAAAAGTGACAATATGCCAAAAGGCAAAAGCAAAGCTATTTCATTTGCATTTAATTTTAAATTACAAAATTTTTTTTCTATGTAACAATTTTAATGCGCGTATCAATTGCTGCATAAATGACAATGTTAAAGCATTTAAATATCAATAGCTTTAACATCAAGCACAGTCTCTGTATCTCTCTCTCTCTGTGTGTGTGAGCTACTTGGGCAAAACGCCAAAAGCTGTCAAGCTGCCAAACGCGCACAATTCTTGTCTCTCTCTTTCTCACTATGAAAATCGATGAGTAGACGACGCGAAGCGTTGATGGTGACAAAAATTAAAGGCAATGTAAAAGGGGAAGGGGAGGTTGTGGGGATGGGATGAGGCCGCTCAAGCATGACAGTTAGTTAAAAGGGGTTGGCAGCAACAACAGCAGTAACAACAGTAACAACAGCAACAACAGCAACAGCAATAGCAGCAGCAGCAGCAGCAGCAGCAGCAGCTAGAAGCTAGCAGCTAGCAAAGATTGCTACTCACCAACAGAGGCGTGAGGCTGCTGCTGCTGCCAAAAACGGCTGTGAAGGTAAGCTCAATCTGTGCATAGAGATTTCGTTGTCTGCCGGTTGTTATACTCTGCCTGCATTTTGTAATTGGGGTATGTTAAGTTTATAGCAGACTAAGGCAAAAGTTGTTAATGTTGAATAGCAGCAACAAGTTTGCAGTATGTGAAATTCAATAGAAATATCAATGAAAATATCAGTGATAACTTGATTAGCAGACACTTGTCTAACATTTGTTGGGACTGGACAGTCTCTTGGAGTGAATATTGTGCTTCCCCTGTGCTCACAGTCTCCTAGAGCTGTTACTTCCCCTTGAGCAGTTACTTCCCCTTGAGCAGAAACTTTCCTTGAGCAGTTACTCTCCTTGAGCAGTTACTTCCCCTTGAGCAGACACTCCCCTGGAGCAGTTACTCTCCTTGAGCAGTTACTTCCCCTTGAACAGACACTTCCCCTTGAGCAGATACTTCCCTTGAGCAGTTACTCCCCTAGAGCAGACACTCCCCTTGAGCAGTTACTTCCCCTAGAACAGACACTCCCCTGGAGCAGTTACTCTCCTTGAGCAGTTACTTCCCCTTGAACAGACACTTCCCTTGAGCAGAAACTTCCTTGAGCAGTTACTCCCCTAGAAGCAAACATCTGCTGTTCAGGCTTATCTACCGGGTATGTCAGAGTCGTGTTTTGCTTCGATAACTTGTTCTATTTTATTTTTCGCTTTATATTTATTTAATGCGCTCACTCGACGGCAACTTGACGACACTGAGCAACGGCAGCCAATGCCTGCTGGCAGGCAACATTCACTGGCGCCGACTGATGAAACTTGCAGCTTGCAAAATTAGTTGTTGCAATCTGCCCGCCAAAAAAAAAAAAACCATTCACTGTCTATGACTATATCTAGCTCTTGCATACTCATTGTCTCTACAACTAACTCTTTCTCTTTTACTCATTTCACTGTCATTGCTCTGCTGACTTTTGGGGCAATTTTAGTTTCATTTTCATTTTCTTCTTTTTTTTTTGGCCTACTGTTTTTTTTGTGGTTATTAAATGAAATTGACTTTTGGCTGCTTTTTTTTTTGGCCTTGCAATTGAAATGTTAAGCTATACAACTATCTATAAATGATAGTATATTTATAGTAAGCAGTGTAAACAGTGTCAACTTAACAGTCGCTGTGATTGACTTGTAGAAGCAATAAAATAAATAAATAATAATAATTATTAATTTTTTATTTTTATTTTTATTTTTTTTTTTGCAAATCTTTGGCAAAGTATTATGCAATTCTTCTTCTAGCTGCATTTACTGCTGCTGCAATATTTTTTTGTTGTTGCTGTGCAGTTGAAAAGTTTGTTGAACAATACAACGCTGCAAATTTTACGTACAAGTTTTGCCTTGAAGTTTTTTTTTTTTCACGAGTGCTGTGGGGGGCGCTATTTTGAGCGTGAGTGTAGGAAAATGTGTATAAAAATTGCATGCAACATATGCAAATCAATCGACAGTCAGTTCAGTATACAGCAACTCAAGTTCTAGTGCTAGTCAAGTTCAAGGAAATCACAAAGTTTGAGTGGGAGTGAGGGAGAGGCAGAGGCAGAGGCAGGCAAAGAAAATAATCGTACACGTAAGTGGCTTGAGTATGTGAGTGAAAGAGAGAGATAGAGAGAGAGAGAGAGAGTGAGACGTGGCATAGCAAATAGTTGTACGTGAGCTTGGCTTGATTCAAAAGTGAATTCAAAATGAAAGTGTATGGCCATTAAATTGAATTTCATTCTGTGCTAAGAAGAAGAAGAAAAACAACCCTCACTCTCGCTCACTCACTCACTCACTATCTCACTCTCTCTCTCTCTCACTCACTCTCTCTCTCTCTCACTATCTCACTCTCTCTGTATGTAATATATACAAACAGTCAGCGAAGCCATAACAAATGAAAAGCAAACTTGTGGCTTGACATTGATGAATGCACGATGAGATTTATGCTATGCTTCATGCTCCAGATATATATATATATATATATACTATATATATTTTATATATATATATATATCTTAGGTGTGTCTATGAGCCTGTCACTCATACTCATACGCACCCAAAAAGGGCTCACAGTCTGTCTGAAATAAATGTTAAGTATACGCATAATAGGCGCCAGCTATACACACATTCACTGTCTCTCTCTCACTCTCTCCCTCTCACTCTCACTCTCTCTCTCTCTCTCTGCATATGTGTACTTTTGCTCATTTACGCACTTTAAGTCGCTGGCTTAGCATACACAAGTGTTGCTGCAACATGTTTACCTGCTCAAAATACACATACGCCATGTTGGCCCCAGCAGGCTCATGATTTTTATATCTCTCTACACTGGCATAAAGACGCGCATCATTTGCCACGTTAGCATGATTGTGCGGCAATAACTAGCTATATATATATTTACTATAGTGCGACAGAGACAGCGCAAGAGAGCGAAAGAGATAGTTATAGTGTGTAAGTAAAAGTTTGTGAATTTTGTTTTATATTTAGCCTAAGCATTAGCTGCACATAAATTGATTTTCATACTTAAGCTATGTAGCGCATTGCAATTGTCGTTGAGTCTTGCCACTTGCCACTTGGCATTTGCTTTGTTGCAGCATTTATTTTTTTTGTGCTTTCATTTTTAATTGTTTGTTTATTTGCCCGTTGGGGCACGTTCGACGTGCTGCGCTCTTGTCTTTTAACTTTGGCATGCTGCGTGCTGCTGCTGCTGTGCTGCTGCTGCTGTTGTGCTGCTGCTGCTGCTGTTGTGCTGCGTGCTGCTGCTGCTGCTGCATGCTGCTTCGTGCTTTTTGTCATTTGGCAAACATTTGCATAGCTTACAATTAGTGACTTTAAGTGACAGACAATGACAGAGAGAGAGAGCTGGAGAGAGAGAGAGAAGGCGCGGCAGCAACCTTCAATTTTTTTTTTTTTTGAATAATTTTCTTTTTGCTGTTTTATTGTTTTTACTGTTCAACTGTTGCACGGAACACTTGACACTTGAACGTTTTTAATCATAATTTTTATTTTATTTTATTTTTGCTGCTATTTTTTATTTTTTAATGTCAAATGTCAGCTGCTTGACCCTGAACCTAAACTTGCAAGCAGCAGTAGTAGCAGCAGCAGCAGCAGCAGCATGCTGGTCAACTTTCATTTTCTCTTTCTGTGTGTGCTTGTGGCAACATACATTGAGTTGCTGCTGGTCTGTTTTTTGCTGCTTTTGCAGTCAACTTGTAGCTGACACTAGACTTTTTACCTGGCAAATGCAATTAACGCTGTCAGTGTAATTACATGCATTACCGTAGCATATGCCAAGTAGCAGCAGCAAAAGGCAGCAAAAAAAAAAATTAATTAAAATGCAATTAAAGTGGCAGCTGCTACACACATATACAGACATTGAGTGTTGCTGCTGCTGCTGCTATTGCTGCTGCAGTTGAACTAACCGCAGCAGCCCAAAACGACCGCACATGCAGACTTCAAGTTGTTTTCTTTTAATGGTTTATTTTATGAAATGGCAAAGCCTTAAGTGCTAGTTGAGCATGCCACGAGTAATAGAGAAAAAGAAATTACGCGCAGCAAGTGGTACTTGACGTTGCGTATACGCAGCGTGTTCGCATAAAGTGAAGCACACACAGAGAGAGAGAGGGGAGAAGGGAGAGAGGGGAGAGAGAGTGCTAGCTGCTGCACTCTCAATATAATTGCTGCTACATATGTCTGTGTGTGTTTTTTTTGTGGCGCTTTCAAATTGCAAAATTGCAACATTTATTTGCATTGCTTAATTTCACTTTCTCTCTCTCTCTCACACTTTTTGCACTCATTTAGCCAGAGTGCACTTTATATAATTGATTATGCGCTTTAGTCTTTAGTGGCATTGACTTGATTTTTGAGCAGCGCTGTTATCGCCACACTGTTAAATCCAATATAGAAAAGACATAAAGCAGCTGATGAGCAACATAAACATGCAGTGGTTCATATTATGAGTTACTGTCAAAAAAAAAAGGGTTGCTAAGTCGCTTTGGCAACGCGCAACGTTTCGCGTTAACTCTGCAAACACACACAGAGACACACACACAGAGAGAGAGCAAAATATTCAGTTACAGTTGAGTCAAAGATGCTCAACTTATTTTTTTTTTTTTGCCTGCTTGATTTTTTTTTTTGTGTGTTGTGGACCCTCAGACATTCCAGTGTTATGTGTGTGTCTGTGTGTGTTGCTGTGTCTGTGTCTTTTGTGGTGTTTGTACTTTGTTGTTTGTATGTCATCTTTGCCTTTGGCATTGTGTTGTGCTTTGTGCTATTATTAAAATGCTGCTTTATTTTTCCTTGTGCCTTTTGCTTTTTTATTTTTATATGCAAACATGCCTTATGTCTTCATAAGTCCACACACACAAAAACACATATATATATATATATTATATGTGTTTGAGTACTTTGCGAATTTGTCTTTATTTTTTTTTTTAGCCTTTACTCTAGGGAAATTTTTTTGGGGGGAAGGGTCGCTATGTTTGATTATGAGCACTGCGCATTGTTGTTACTCTTGTTGTTGTTGTTGTTGTTATGGATTATGCGACCATTGGGAGCGACTTATTTTCCATGTTGTGTGTGCATTTTACTCGGTTATGCAATAATCTTTCATCAACTTAAAAAAAAAAAACCCCAAAACTCACACAAAGAAAAGACACGCATAGCAATAATAACAACAACAACAGCAACAACAACAGCAAAGTAACAGAATGAAACAGCATAAAGAGCGAAAAGAATTAAATATAATTAAAAAACATTTTTTTTTTTTTTTTACATACATGAAATTCAGCAAATATTTAAACACTTGAAACTTGCGACGCGGGCGACATTTCAACATTTCAACATTTCAACATTTCAACATTTCGACATTTTGGAATTTGTTTTGCACCTTATGACATGCAGGTGTGTCTTCTTAAGTATGTTTTCTCTCTCTCTCTCTCTCGCAGTGTGTGTTGTTTTTGTTGTTGTTCGCCCCTATGGGCCATAAAACGCAATAATAAGGCACATGAAGCATATTTTACACATGTCTTTGTCGCATTTATCACAATCAGCAAAACGGGCTACCGACTGCCGACTGCCGACTGCTGAATGGTGCTGGCATGCCCCATGCTTCATACACACCATTCCCATCATCTTTTCTCCCTTTTTTTTTTTTTGTGCCTACCTACGAAATACTTAAGCAAACACGTCGCATTCGAGGCAACTTTTATTGCATTTTTTTGTGAGTTTTTTTTTTCGCTTCTCATGAGATGAGAGCAAGAGCAAGAGCATGAAGAATACTTTCTTTTCTTTTTCCTGTGTTTTTTTGTCAATTGTTTGCAAAAGTGCTTGCCACGCAGCAGTTGCTCAAGCTTACCCCCCCCCCCCCCCACAGCCATCAACTCCATCTACTTGCCACTTGTTTTCCCTAATGTGGCAAAGTTTTTAATAACTTGGCCTTTTTCATGCACAGGTGAATAATAAACATGTTGACAGTCATAATGTGCTTTAAGAAGGCGTGGCAATGCCCCTCCCCCTCATATGTAACATATGTTGACACGTGGAGTGTCTTTAAGGCAATAAGGCCAAGGTGCGTTAACTTCTAGCCTAAAAATGTGGGCCGGGGGGGGAGAAGTGAGCAGCAGTATGAGACATGTCAATAATCAGATGGCAGCTGATGTAGTCGAACTGAACTAAAGGTAATTATATTATTGACATTATGATCTGAATGTTAATGCGTTCTACCAGCAAATAATAACAATAATAACAACAACAACAGCAACAACTGACAACTTTGAAATCATTAGAGATTATCGAATGCTTATTCACATGCATAACACAAAATATTTGACATTTCAGACATGATTTTCGCAATTCATAGTTATACTTAAAGCAGTTCGATTTTAGTATTTAACTAGTAAGAAACTACGTTGAAATATTAGAGAAATTCATTTAATATTTAAGAAATATTTTGTAGAAAATTTTTAAAAATTTATTTTGCTATTGAAATATGTTGAAAAATTTTATTTTTAATTTTTATGTGGGAAAAATGTTTGAAAAATTTGTTTAAAAATTAAAAGAAATATTTTTACAAATTTATTTTTAATATAGCAATTAATTAAATTATTTTTTATCAAGATTTATAAAGGAAAACTAAAAGAAATAAAACGGAAATTAATTTGATGGTAAAAAAAATTTAAAATTTTTTTTAGAAAATGTAAAAAATTCTACTAAATTTTATTTAATTTAATTGATTTTCGCATGAATTTGTAGCAGTTATTACCAGGGAAATATTAGAGAAATTAATTTGAATAATTAAAAAAAATATTTTATAAAATTTTAAAAATAAAATTTTTGTATTAACAAATTTAGAATAATTTTATTCTTAATTTTTACATAGAAAAAATTTTAAAAAAATTAATTTGCAAATTAAAAGAAAATAGTTTTTTCTTTTTAATATTGCAATTGCAGAAAATTTGTTTAAATTTATTTAATTTTTATACAAATTTATATTCAAAAAGAAATAAATACAAATTTTTTATTATACAAAAAATATATTTTATTGAACTAATTTTTGGCAATGCAAATGTAGAAAATTCTATTTAATTTTATTTAATTGTATTACGTTAGAATTATTAGCAGATATTAGCGAGAGTTCACGGGGAAATTTTAAAGAAATTAATTTGCTGCTCAAAAAATATTTTATAAATTTTTGTGAATTTATTTGATAAAATGTAGAAAAATTCATTTTTAAATTTGACATAGGAAAATGTTTGAAAATTAAAAGTAATTATTATATAATTTCTTTTTAATATTGCAATTGTAGAAAATTTGCTTAAATTTATTTAATTTTTATATAAATTTATATAGAGAAACTAAAAGAAATAAATGGAAATTTTATATTATAAAAAAAATATATATAATATTTTTTCTAACTAATTTTTGGCAATGCAAATATAGAAAATTCTATTTAATTTTATTTAATTGCTTTTCGTTTGAATATTTAGCAGTTAAAAACTTCAAAATCTGCAATTAAATTGGCAAAATAGAAATTTTATAGAAATTTGTTATGCTAATTAAAAAAAATCTGTATAGCATAGCATAAAGATAAAAAGATTGTAGAAAATAGAAAGAAAAAAATATATATTTTTATTTAATTTTAACAGTTATTTATTTATTTAGTTTTATTTAATTATATTTAAAAAAAAAGAATTTTGTTTTTATTTTTTGGCAGATAAAATGCTGCAAACACTTGCAAATGCATATAGAGAAAATTTTTTGTTAAATTTTCAACATTGAACGAAATGCGAATTTTTGCTATAGCTGCTGATGCTGCTGCAGTTGCTGTTGCAGTTGTTGTTGTTGTTGCTATTATTGCTATTGCAGTTGTATTTGCTGCTATTGCTGCTGTTGCTGTTGTTGTTACAACCAGAGAATTGAACGGATGCGAATTGCTCATACGCAACGTTGTACAACCTTGCAATTGAAAAGTGCCGACAGTTGCGACTAAAACGGAATTTCCAGCGCTCATTGGCAACCAGCAAAACGAGGCAAAAATGTGAAAATCTCTGTACGCTCTAACTATGCGAATGTCTCTCTGTCTGTCTGTCTGTCTGTCTCTCTATCTAGCTGTGTGTTTTGTCTATTTTTTGTGTGTGTAGATAGATTTATGCGTGTGTGTGTGTGTGTGTGTGTGTGTCTACTATTGTATTTGTGTGATGACTGTAGCTGCTTTTGTATGTTTCGATGTGCTCGACCCTGGACACAGATTGATTAGTTGTGTTCCTGCCATTGCTATGCGTGCTTATATCTCTCTCTCTCTCTTTCTGTCTCTCTCTCTGTGTGTGTGTAAAGAAAAGCAACAGAAAAA
>JBAMBR010001405.1:0-47243 GCA_037044475.1 Zaprionus obscuricornis
TATGATGAATGGTGGGGACGCAAATACAGCGAAGGTCTAAGTCTACGTTTGGGTACAAAGGAGCCAACATATCGTGCCAAGGCCATGAGACGTTTCACCAATCCATCTGATGATTTGCCACGAACATTTAATTCTGTTGAGAAATGGTCAAGCTACATATCCGAAGTTCCCGATCAAGGTTGGTGTGGTGCATCCTGGGTGTTGTCTACCACATCTGTTGCCTCCGATCGTTTTGCCATTCAGAGTCAGGGCAAAGAAATTGTTCAGCTTTCAGCACAGAATATTCTTTCATGTACACGTCGTCAACAAGGCTGCGATGGTGGACACTTGGATGCCGCATGGCGTTATCTACATAAGAAGGGTGTGCTCGATGAGACATGCTATCCATATACTCAGCGTCGTGATACTTGCAAGATTCAACGCCATAATAGTCACTCACTGAAAGCGAACGGTTGCCGTCCTGCCTATGGTGTAAATCGTGATAATTTGTATACAGTTGGACCTGCCTATAGTTTAAGCCATGAAACTGATATTATGGCTGAAATTTATCATTCGGGTCCCGTACAGGCCACCATGCGTGTTCACAGAGATTTCTTTGCATACTCTGGCGGTGTTTATCGGGAAACAGCTGCCAATCGTAATGCACCAACTGGCTTCCATTCAGTTAAGCTTGTTGGTTGGGGTGAGGAGCATGATGGCGTCAAATATTGGGTAAGTTTACAAAAGAGTGTGAGAGAGAGAGATAGAGATGGAATTATTTATCTTATATATTTTTTTATTTCTTGTTTTTATCATTTACAGATCGCAGCCAACTCTTGGGGTCGTTGGTGGGGCGAACATGGTTATTTCCGCATTCTGCGTGGCAACAATGAATGCGGCATCGAGGATTATGTTTTGGCATCCTGGCCATATGTCTATAATTATTATAATACAAAAAACGAATAAGTTGATAAGAACAGCAGTAGCAGCAAGCAGCATAAACAAAATCTCGCGTTATCTTTGAGCCAACAAATTTATCTCATATTTCAAAATTTTCCATTTTCTAACTGTAAATGGCACTGAAAGTGAATTAGGCGCTTTTCTAATTGTAAATTTTATGCTAGAATTTAGTTACTAAAAAAACAAAATAATAATAAAAAAAAAAAATAAGAAAATAATAAGATTAGCTTTAAGTCGCGCTCAGACGACACAATAATATTGTTAAAACTGCCCCAAGCTCTCGAATTCAACAATTTCCCCAAACTTATTTAAACTAAACTCTTGTCAAATATCGTTTATAGTAAATTATATAACAAAAAAACTGCCGCATTAACTGCACTCTCCTCTTGCTCCCTCCAAGTACATGCTTATAACTAGAAACTGCCATATATATAGTATATATAATTGTACTATGTGGTCCGTTATCATTATCAGGTCAAAAAAAAAAAAATTAAATCAATCGAGTAGGGTTTTGTCTATATATAAATAAATATAGATATTGTTCAGTTTTACACTCTGCACATATCTAAAATATCTAATGTACTCATGTAATGTGTAAATGAAATTTTTTAAGTTTAATTGAAAAACATAAACCGATCATTATTATAAAATATCATCGGCTTATTTATATACTATATATATATTGAATTGTACCATAACATATATATATATATAATAATAAATTCTTCTTAAATAAAAATTATATTAATACGAACCTAGAGCATTTTTCTTGCAAATAATTTTGGCGCGTCAAATTCCTGGACAATCTCCTCTACAAGAGTGTTAGAAATACACAGTTCTTTAATCTTACATTTTATTTTATCCACATTCGAAATTAATAATTCTTTCATCTTTATAATTTATATATGGTATGTATTATAAATTTTCTTTCACTTTTTGTTTTGTTTAACAATTTTTCACATTTTTGTTTTTTTTTTTTTTTTTTGGGCGATTAATAGAATAATAGAAATACAAATAATAATAATAATAATAGTATAAAATACAATTGTTTTTATGGGATAATTAGGGGAAAGTTAACTAAATACGCGTTGATAGGAAATTAGGAAGAGTAAATCATAAGAGAATGTTGATACTTTGCACTTAACAATTATATAATCGAAAAAAAAGAAATCAATGTCATAAGCATTATGTTTTTTTTTGGGGGGGAGCATGGGGTTTTTTTAAGTTTGGTATTAGGATAGAATCCTTCTTGAATCTATCCAATTTTTTAAAAACAATCTACAAATTTTTATCATGGAATTTCGTTACGTTTCGTTTCTTGAAGAAGAAAACACAGTTGTATTACACAAGCACACACACACACACTCACACTTACGCATCAAACATACAAAAACATACACTCGCACACACACATACAGAGACAGCTTTTCACACACATTTTTGATCGTATCGCAAATTAATTCCGCAAAAAAATTTCTATCTCGATTTTTGTTAATCCAAACTTTTTAAGAATGGTTTCTCAACTAATATCTTTTGTAGACGGTTGGACATGGTCAAGGAACGTGGGAGGCGTGAGGGCGTGACGTGACGTTAGGATCGATATTTTCAGCGCATTACTAATTGAGTGTAATGCCAGCAAATGAAACTTCTACTGTTGCATCATTGGATTCCATGCGACTACGCAAATGTGCCAATGTATTCTTATAATGGCTTTCGATTTGTTTTGTCTCCTCGCTGGGCTCCAAATTTGGCAGCTCTTCGTTAACTTTAGCAATAAGCTGCAAATATTTATTAAGTTTAATTACAAATTTCAAGCTAATAAATACAATGCAACTTTTACCTGATTCAGCATGGCGACAGTAATCAATGAGTTGCCGCGCTCAAAGTAGAAAAGATAATGATTTAATAGTTCCACATAGAGTTGCACTTGTACGCCAGTATCCAGACATTGTGAGGCAATTCTTGCGCCCTTCTTCAGGCAATCCAATGTACGCTTTTCATCGCGCATCTCTTTACCATTTTGTCTGTTGAAAATAGATAAGATTTCATAAATCAGTAAGCGTTAAGTATTTCGATTTTTTAATTGCACTTACTTGCCACTCCAGAAGAGCGCTGCACAGGCAACGACACCACGACATTGATCCGGTTTCTTGAGCAGTTTGGACGCAGCTAATGCACAATTGGTACGCAATGGTTCAGCATTCTCCTCACCGAAACAAGACATTTGCTCAAATGTGGACATAATAAGCGTAATTGCTGCCAGTTGTGCCTTTGAATCAGATATTTCATCTTCGTAGAGTGAAAATGCTTGTGTCATAAACTCATAGGCAACAGTTTCATGATTCGTATAACGTATTTGCCCAATGACAAGTGCACCTTGCAGATATAAACGCAATGCAAGCTCGGGTAAATCAGCTTTGGCCAATGCACTTATAGTGCTATGACAATACTGGACAATTTTCTGACATTTCTTATCCCAATTCTCATCCTGATCGGCAATTGCTTTATATTTAAATGCCAATTGATATGCGGCGAACACTAGCGGTGGCAATACATGCTTTAATCTCTGTCCACCGCCGTTACCTAAATGTTTTCTCGCCGTTTGCAACATTTTATATTGCATATCTGGTTCATCTGCACGCAACAGGTGGATAAAACTAGAAGATGACAAAAAAATTTCAATTTTAAAAAGTAATATAAAAATATATTTTAATATAAATATTTTTACCGTGCTACAAAGCCTTGTTCTTCAGCATATTCCTCAGCATCTGCACTATTATTTTGCGCATTTGTTGGATTTGTTTCATCGTCCTTGATTAGCGGCGTTATTATCGTCAATATATTATCTGCCTGCTCGGCTGTCGGCACCAATGTTTCATTCTCTAAAATATTCATAACCAGATATAATGCCAACGATTTCCGTGAGATGTAATCAAACTTTTCCAGCAATGGGCAAAAATTATTCAATTGAATAATTGTCAATGCGTTGTTATAGAAATCGATGCAGATGCGCAACAGACGCGACAATTCCTGATTAACCGATAACAGATGTGAAATGCTGCAAGTAAACAAGTAAAATAAAATAAAATTTGTGTTAAGATTTCATTCACAGCAAGTGATTTCATTGCATTCACATACTTATTCATATTCATGCGTTCGAGTATTTGTGCCGTCGTTCCAAGCACTTTGTCCACATAATCAACGCGATCGGCATAAACCTTTTGCGCCAAACTTAGTAGAGCAACTTGCAAGGAAATTGTATCCTCTAGCGGCATATCCGTTCGCGTTTGCACAATATTTGCCACTTGGACACTGAACACTTCAAACAGTTCGACCTCGGCGGGTATGATGGCATCAATTGCATTGCCACTTGTCTATGGAAAAAAAAGAAAAATCAATTAATAAATTTTAAAATTTCTATTAAAGATCAAGTAAATCTTACTTTGCCCGAACGTTGATTATATGTTGCCAATCGTTCAATTAACGATATTATAATATTCTTAACATTCACGCCTGTCTCGAGTTGAGCGCAGGACTTTAGGAACGGATCGAGCGTCTGCAAATGAAACTCATCGGGAAATACTTGTATGATGCATTCCATTAGATACTCTTGGGCAATGGCATCACGACAACTAACAACTTGCTCCAATATGCCCGGCAGTATGAGACGTTTATATGTCTCTAGTGTCGCCGATTCCAATTGCGAGAGACGCACCAAATTCGTGCCGACTAAGATTTTCAGTTCCTCTCGTTCCTTTTCTCTGCGTGTCTTCTCACTGGAATGACCCTGATGTTGCATGCGTACCCATAATTTATTCATTTCAGCAAAATTCGTTAATACAAAATCAATGGCATCATAAACATTGCCTTCATCCTCATTTTCGGCAACAAGGACATCAGGTAATATGTTACGTGTGCATTGCAATAGATAATTTCGCAGGAAAAGTCCACGCAACGGATGCTGTACACCGCGACACATTTCAACAAGATCTTTGAGAATGCTACGCTTTAACGTTGAGTCATTTTTTATGTAAACAATGCCAACTGTTATGAGTAGATAAAGACGTGGCACTATAGTTTGCGAATACTGAACAAGTTCATACAGATCCGTCTCCTTGTGATTCTTCTGGCTGAGATACAGTTCCAGGTGGCACAATTCGTTCGTGACGGCCATGTCTATGATAGTAGAGATAAAAGATTAGCTACTGAAGTTGTACAAGATTCTCATCTCTTTCTTCTCTCTCTCTCTCTTTCTTTCTTTCTGTGGCTACTCACACAACTCGTAGTAGCTTTTGGGCGATAAAAGCGAGGTACGCAGCTCGCTGAGCATTGCACTGGCACATTTGATCGCATCCAACATGCGATCCTTGTCCAGAAAATGATTCATCTGGAATGCCTGTTTACGTGACGCATTCACCGCTTCGCTGAGCAGCTTCTCCTGATCGTCCAAACCGTTGGGCATCGTCTGAAATGAGACATAGCATACAGTGTCGGGCAACATGTGCAATATTTGATCAAAAACACAATTAACGAATAACAAATAACGAATAATTAATGGAATGAATGAATGTACGAATGAATAATGACAATAAAACAATACAAACGTAAATACGCAGAAAGACATAAAATGAGAGAACAAATAAAATGAATAAGATAAGCGTCGCCAGCTTATTTTGGTTTCATTTTTTGTTTTTTGTTTTTTTTTTTATGTTTGGAAAAGGGGGCTAAACATGATAAGAGAGCACAAAACGTTTCGCCAACTGTGCCCCGACCCGGGGCGTTACTTTCGCAAAAAGATAGTGAAAGGGAGTAAGTAGTGGGTGGGGAAAGGGAAAATATCAGTTACAAAATAGTAATATATAGGAGAGGATTAGGAGTAGGCAGAGGTAAAGGTATGGGAAGTTGATTAATAATCATTGCCTGTGGGCGTGGCATGACGTATTATTTACCCTGCTGCTTTGGCCAACAGTTGGCGGCGCTTGGCCGCTGTACGTGGACGAACTCCAGGGATACATGCTCAGGGTGAACTGGGTTTTTGGCTGGGTATTTGTATTGTTTTGGTGTTTTTTTTTTTTGTGATTATGTGGACAACTCTCCGTGCGCCCGCAGCGACAACTTGCATCAAGTTTTTACCGCTAGATAAGTGGGCGGTCGAAGGGGCGCAGTCAGCGTTTTTTTTTTTCTCTTTTCTTGCTTCTCTTTTTTTACTTAACAATGGCGGCACTTGCACTTGCGTTTCCGGCTTCTGGCGAATTATGGTTCGGTGTGGGGCGAACTTACCATTACAGCGGAGTGTTGAGTGGGCGGAGCAAAGGATGCAAAAAGTAATCTCTTAAATTAAAGTAATTTTTTTCAATAGTTTTGTACTAAATGTGACCGTATGTGTTAAGCATTAAAATACTGCGTATTATTTGCAAGTAAATAGCCATAGAATATACTGAATACATTATTTTCTCAAGCTGGTCACACTTTAATGTAGTTATAATGACAAAAAACGAATTAAATTGAAATCAAATATAATTTTATATTTAAGCCAAATACTTTATCCATAAAAAGGTCATCTCTTTTTAAGCAATTCTTTACACAAGGCATCATCACTATCATCTTCAGCTGCCATCGGCTTCAAATGTGCCGCCATCTCAGCTGCTTCACGTTCCAATCGTGCGACACCATCACGCACGACTTTTTCGATATCATTTAAAAGTTCTGATGCACCGAAACGAAAACGTTGAGGAATTAACCAA
Organism: Zaprionus obscuricornis; assembly: GCA_037044475.1. Lineage (NCBI taxonomy): Eukaryota > Metazoa > Arthropoda > Insecta > Diptera > Drosophilidae > Zaprionus > Zaprionus obscuricornis. The sequence continues at coordinate 6,684 of JBAMBR010001405.1, forward strand.
CGATTGCCTAACGTTTCTTTAACAAGTGTCATCCATCCAATGGCATCACGCACTGTACGTATACCGCCAGCCGGCTTAAGGCCAACAATTTGGCAAGTGCGTCGCTTAAACTCTTGTATGGCAAAGATCATGACCAGGCCAACGGGTAAAGTAGCATTCACAACTTCTTTTCCTGTCGATGTCTTAATAAAATCTGCACCTGCCATCATGCAGACCATGGCCGCTTTATACACCTTACAAAAAAAGAGCTGATCAATATCAAAACAAGTAAAAAATCTACAGACGAGTGTGCTCGACCATATGATACCCGGCACTCAAAAAAAATATTTTTGAAATGGAATATTTACATTCTCCATGGTACCCAATTCACCAATGGCTAGAATGGTCTTCAAAAGCGCATGACTGCCGCAAGCGCTGCGCATGAGCACCACCTCATTGTACAATGATTCCCAATCGCCAAGCAGTGCCAACTGTCGATTTATTACAATATCAATTTCTGTTGCGCCTGAGAGTATTGCATGACCAATTTCCTGTAAACGTGTCTGCAAGCCATATTGCCCAGTGGGAAATCCAGATGCAACAGCAGCAATAGCAATTTTATCCAATTGATTTAATTGCTCAATTGTTGAATATGCATCTTTAACACGTGCCGGATAAACACAAACAGCAGCACAATGCATATCCTGCAGCAGTGTACGCTCAAAGTATTTATCAAAGAATTGTGGCTCAAATGGATAACTGGCACGTACGCACATACGGCGTACATTACCTCGCGTATCATCGCCAGCTAATGTAGTCAGATCTGTAAGCATTAAAGCTCTTAAGGCCCAAGCAATCTCATTGACTCCAGAAACAAGACAACGTTGGGAAATATTTAAAGCAATTTCCTCCACTTGACGCAGTGAAATGTTAACTGTCAGCAAGGAAGTATCTACAGCAAGAAGATATAATAAATGATTTTCGATGAGCTGATATTCGGCGACTTACCAAATGGCAAAGTTTTGTTAACATTAAACGTTTTCTTTTCCATGTTGTAAACCAAAACTATAATATCTATAATTATTTATAATCGAATATTATTAATACACAAATATAATTTGACTAGACATTGAATGTTGATAAGTTTATAATATAACAAACAAAAAAAATAAATAGTATTTTTTATTTATGTTATTTAGACAATTTTTAACAAGTTTTTAAAGCTACTTAACATTTCATTGATATTATCAGTTATAAATCTATAATTCATACTTATAGTTCTTGTCTTATAACTAGATTTATTTAAGCACTTTTTATTTGCATATAACAAATCATTAAGTTCATCAAGTCGAATGTCAACTGTAGCTATAATTCGCTGGGAATTTCATTAATCTATATATATATATAGAAACGATACGACACGCCTTTAATTATTTTTAATATTTCTCTCACTGATAATGACTTTCATAATATTTACAAATTACGCGAGTTATTGCGAGAATGTGATAAGAGAAGTGAACAAAATCAATTTACACTTATCACTTATAATAATTTATTAACTAAAATAATAATAATAATAATAATTGTGACGGACCAGCAGTGATTTTTTTTCTGTTTTTTTGTTCAAATTTTAATTGTGCTAAATTACATAATTAACGTTTTTCGTTTTTTTTTTTTAACTAATAATTTTGTTGTTGCTTGTTTTAGGTACATTTTGAAGCATTACATAATAGACTTTTTTTTTTTTTATCTATGTTTCGCCCATTGTTCCCAATATTCACGTTTTTGCATCTCATATAATCTTGATATTGTTCGCTCAAATGCGAATAGTTCCTCTTCACCAGTAAAAACACTTGCCTTGGCCGAATCAACTTTCATATCATCCATAAGCATACGATCGGAATCTGATATGCTTGTTGATTCAGATACTTGGAATAGATTATCCAATGGTTGATCGGCTGATATAACCACACGTACACGATTGTCATATAGGGTATCTATAAGTGTGATAAATCGTCGCATTTGTGATTTCACATTCAAATTCAATGTTGGAACATCACGTATGAGTACCGTATGAAAGAATTGTGCAATCTGCAGATAATCACTACCAGCCAATGGCTAAATAATAGAATATACAAAGACAGAAATAATTTATATATATATATATAAAGAGATTATAGAATTATCTTGGCCAGACAAACGACTTACGCGATCACAGAGCTCAGTAAAGCTGCTATCCAAGACCTGACCGCACGTGCGTTCAAATGTTAAATCTCGTCCCAAGTGTGTGATTGTACGTGGTCGAATTATGTCATTCTCTTCGGCGCATAAAATCTTAAACATACGATTCATACTGCCGGAGGCATCTGAACGACCATTAACAAAATAATTCGTATCTCCCGATTGTGCGATGCGTCGATAATCAACGGAATCCAATTTTGATAATTGGCAACGTTTCTGCAGTAGTGCAATAAATGGCAGAAAATTGACACGTTGCAAACCATTTTTATATAGATCCTCGGGATGTCGATTACTTGTCGCCACAACAACAACGCCACGTGTAAAGAGATGAGTGAAAAGACGCTTAAGTATCATTGCATCCGCAATGTCCGTCACTTGAAATTCATCCAAGCAAATGAGCCACGAGGCACGTGCTATTAAATCGGCTACAGGTTTCGTGGGATCAAAAGGTGCAGCACGATCTGTATTGAAGGCACGATCAGCAGGTCCGTGGCGTTCCTTTGCCTCATGGATATTTGCATGAACGGTGTTCATGAACGCCGTGTAATGCACACGAGTCTTGCGGGGAATCTATAGGGAAATTAATTAGTTAAGATTCCAATTGGAATTCATATTTTCTGTGAATTCTCTTACATCAGTGCAGCAATCATAGAATAGATCCATTAGCGTCGTTTTGCCAACGCCCACACTGCCATATATGTACAGTCCTTGTGGGGCATGGCTGCCAGCTTGTAGATCATTTTCGGCATCATCAACCTGATTTGATGATCTTCCAAATAGCCTACTAAAGAATCCACCGCCGCCGCCACCCAATGACTCTTGTGTGTATGGCGAATAACTCTTGACGCGGCTATAGAGTTGCTCCAATTGCTGCATTGTTTCCTTTTGTTTTGGATCGACTGCTAGCTGTCCACTACTCACAAGTTTATCATATTCGGCCATGGGGCACAAATTGCGGAATTGTTGTAGACTCGCACATTGTGTTTGGAGACGTAGCAAAATCTTTGTTTGGCTACGTAACGCCACAGTCAATTGATAGGGCGACATGCTTGTGGCCTTAATATTTATATGAATCACACACCCGCACACACACGCACGATTTTGTACTCTAAGAGGTAATACTTTCTCTGTTAGCTAAACATATTACATAAAACAGCAGCACATTTCCGCATAGATCGGAAACGCTTGACCGCGAATTTTGCACGCTGACCGTGAATTTTCTACTGCTGGCAAAATAAAAACTGAGTCATTCACAATAGTATGCTGTCAAGCAGCTGACTACCGCTTGTCATTCACATTTTCATTAACATACTCAAACAGCTGTGAGAGTCGCTGCTGTTACAGGTTCACAGCTGTTAAAGGTTCACTTCTGTTATTTCCAGTTCCAGCTCATTTGTTCATTTGAACTATAATTTGAAAATTGATTTTGTATCAGTTAAAGTTGAATTGGAATAAAAAAAAACATTGAAATTGGTTATAAGATGAAAGTTTTACACATTTATTATACATTCATTACACATATAAGTTTTTTGTAATAGTAAATGGAATATATTCGTCTCTCTCTCTAGCTTAAACACTCTCATGTCATATTAATTATGGCTGACTTTTGCGATTCTACATAGCTTTATACATTCAAAGTTTGGTTTATTTTTTATGCAAGTTTTTATATTTGGCTAACTTGGCCAATAAACACACGCCGGCTCGAATTCATTTCGAATGGTTGGACAAAAAAAAAATACATCTAAATATGTTTGTTACTAATAAATTCATAAAGTTATTAATGTGTGTTTGTTTTTATTCAAATTTTACATTTTGCTACTTTAAAGACAAAATTGGACAAATTGCCAAATAGTATGTATGTATTTTTATATATTTAATGTATTTTATTTTATTTAATTTTTATTTTAGTTTCTTTTTTTATTTTTTGTTTAGAAATTCCATTTTGCTGCAATAGTTTTTGATATACAATATTTGTTTTTTATTGATTTCTTTTTAGTTTTAATGTTAATTAAATTTCACATCTAGAATAATGTAGCGCAAAGATTTGAAAATTTTCTACTACGAGATACTATATATATATATATTTTTTTTTTTTTTATATAATTATTTGAATTATGTGACATTGATAATTTTAAAAATTGTTGTGCCAAAGATCTCTACAAAAATCTGATACAGACGGTCCAATGTGTTTTTTTTTTTTTATTTTGTTTTTACTCTAACATGCAAAAAATTTCATAAATTTTTGAATGTTTCTTTACACTGATATTAATTTTTCTTGCTGTAAATCGCATGTAAAAACTAATCTTAAATCTTCTCGACTTTTTAATTTTTTTTGGAGAAAACATATATATTTTTTTTTTATTTTTATTTTTGTCTTTTTTTATGTGTGGTAGCTCTAGTTAAATTTCGAAATGGTCCCGACTAATGTAAGAAACCTATATAATGAGTGCCGATGCTAACGATGCTCCGATGCACATGGTTTCTGCAGCAAAAATATTTCTTTTAAATTTTAATAATTATATTTTTTTTGTCACTTAAGAATTATAGTACAATATAATGCAAATTGAATTTGAATAATACAAATTTTATTTTTTTAGTTTTATGGCATTTTTTTTTGTTTTTTTTTTATGAATATATATTGAATATATCGAATAAACAATTTGAACAATACGAATAATAATGATTTTTCAAATGCAATTGAATTAGCATTATACATATATATAATTTATATATATATATAAGGAATACATACATATATTATATATAATAACAAAGTATAATCACAATAATAATAATTATAAATTATATTCGGCCAACAATTTGCCAAACATTCTAAAAAAATCAGTACAAATGATTTATATATATATCATTTTTTCTTTAATGGGTTATAAATTTCTTTCTTTCTTTTGGTTAATTTTTTTTTTTTTTTTTGTTAAAAATTACACAAAAAAATTATTGCTTTTTGATTTGGTTTGCGTATATATATACACTATATATATATATATATAAATAATAATAATAATTAACTTGTCAAGCCCTGTAAATTAATTTCATATTTACTTTCGCGCTGTTTTTTTTTTCGATAGCTAAACATAAAAATCCCCAAAAAAAATGAATAAAGAAAAACAAAAAATCATTTTGAAATTAAAATAAAATATTTATATATATATATATATATATATATTTTTTTTAGATATATTTTTGATGAATAAAATTGAATTATATATACAACGAGTTTCGGTACATGTAAATGATATTTAAAGTATTTAATTTATAATTTAGAGTATAGTATAGAGTATAAGTATAAGTATAGGTATAAGTATAAGTATAAGATAAATGATACATATGTACAGTGGGGTAATACAACTTATTTTTTTTTATGAATTAATGAGTCTATTTTGTAGCTTGTACGTTTCAAAAACTTAGGAAAAATCATTTTCGTTTAGGGAGCTTTTCTTTCTGTTTCTGTTTCGATTTTGTTTATCAACTATGTAAATAATCCTTTGGATTTTTGTATGCACCGAATTTTTTTGGGAAACCAAATGTTTGAAATGGATAACAACTGAAATGCTCCTTCCCCCAATTTAATTTAATTTAATTTTTTTTTAAATTTTTACCCCCTTGACTTTCTTCTCTCACTTTCTTCAACTCAGCACATGCTCAGTCATTGTGTGTATGTCTGTGCAAGAGTCTATTACAGAGAAGATCCTTTAAAGTACGTGAAGATTCTCGCAACTTTTCGATTTTGAATCTCGTGTCCAGACACGTCCAAGCAGTCCTTTGACCTTCAAGCTGGTCGAAGTACGTGAACCGCGATATTTACGTGGACTATAAACAAAAACGAAAAGAAATTAAAAACATGTTTGTAATTAACTGCCAAATGCCAAAGAATAGCAAAAAGCTAGAGAAAGAGACAGAGAGAGAGAAAGAGAGCGAAAGCAATAACTTACCTGCTGTGTGCGCTGCCTGGTGGTGTACCTGCTCCATCACCCAATGCACCGCCGTGTGGACCCAACGGTGTATTGGCATTGAGGCAACCAGCGCTGAGTGGTGAACAGGCGCGACGTTTCGATTTGCGAATGGAACGCTTACGAAATAGATCCCTGTCGTGTATAAGTGTACAGAGAATAAAATACGTCAATTGAATATAGAAGTAGGCGTCAGATTATATAAGAAATGTATGTTGTCTTGCTTACCTTGATTTCTCGGGATTTTCCAATTTGAGACGTATTTGTGACAATAAACCAACCAAAAGCTCATCGACATTGTGATTAATTCCCACCGATGTTTCAATAAATTTACAATCGTATGCTGTGGCCATAGCTTTACCCTCTGTGAATGAAAACAAACCAAAAAGAGAAAGATAAGTTGAGAATTTTAGTGTTTGTGAATCTCAGAATTTTTGTTTGGTTATGCGGCAAGTTAATCAAATCAAATTGCGTCGCTTAGCTAAACTCTTAGGTGGATAATAAAAAAAAGGAAAACTTGAACAATTTATAACTAAACACGTTGCCCATTAACCTATGCCCCGCAAATATACCACACCACACCCGCTTTATATCCATCCGTACATCTCTTGTTCCGTTTTAACTTCCTTTTGTCATTCGCTTTCATGCTTTTTCCTGTCTACTGCGTAGATTTCGTCACGTTTCCTGCGCCTGCTGTCGTAAAATCTGAAGCTATGACTACAATAAGTAGCCGAAAAGTAAGTAACTGTTTGTGGGTGTGTGTGTGTGTATATATACATTTTGTAGGCACTGTTCGCTTTTATTACAACAACAGGCAGACACACACACACACAGACACACACTCGCCAAGCATACATTTTTATTAACGATGTGCGAAAAAGTTGGCGTCATTTTATTAGATTTTGATAGGATGTTCTCATCTTGCTTAAATGTCCTTGTCCCTAGTCCCTAGTCCCATGTTCTATGCTTCCACTGTGCTTTGCCTTTGCTTTTTATTAAATATACAGCTGTGTGTGTGTGTGTTTGTCTGAGGAGTAGAAGCTTTAAAGTATTTTTTTTTTAGCGAAAATATTTGCTAATTTCAACTCTGTCCTCAGTTGTCGCCCCTGCCCCCTGCTGCCCCCCCCCCCACTTTTTGGGGGTCAACCTAACAAAAAGTCAGCTTAATTAAAAGTAAACAGAAAACACATAAACAATGGAAACTTCTTTTGCGTTTTTTGGCTTGCAAATGTTAAAACAGTAAAATGGCAACAGAAAACTGCACTTGAAATTCAAAATATACTCGAGTGCATTCCAAGTTCTTCTATGCATGCACCGAGAGAAATAAGTGCTAAATAAATATTCATTTAAGTTAACTTTGAATTAAAGTATACTTAAAAGTTTCTTTTCATTATGAATTTTTCTATTCAGCATAAAAATATAATAGAAATTTATGTAGATTTTTTCTAGTATTTAATGTGCATCACACATTGCTTTCTCTCAGTGTAATACAATTTATAAGCTAGAATATTTTTATATAAATTACGCAGTTTACTCTCTGTAATTGCTTTTGCTTCTCGTATTTTTTTTTTTTAAACGTTTTTCTGTTTTTATATGTATTTTTTTGTCCACATGCTATATAAATATTTTATGAAATTAGGGGAATAGCATCCACTAGGCATTCACTAGGCATCCACTTGGCATCTACTTGGCATCCACTCAACATCGTTCTCAATTTTGTATTTTTTTTTGAGCATTGACAACAATAGAAATGAGCTTATTTGAGCGTAAGCCACAGAAATGAAATGTAATCAATTTTGCGCTTAAACAATTTTTTCCCGGCATCGTGACGCAGACAACGTGTACTTGTTGCCGGCACTTCTCTTTCCCCTTCACCGGCCCCAATGGCATTTTACCTTATCAATTTCCATGCTTTTGCCTGCTTGCCGTGAGCGACCATTAAAGACAAATGTAATTTGTGAAAATATTGAATATCTTAGATGAAAGCCATGCCTGAGATATAGTACGTTGCTAACGGTGCACAAATCTGTTGGCCATTTAAATTGATATCAAAACAAGGCCAATCGTTAGCCCAACATAATAGACGAAACATGAATACTCTATGCAAAAACTTGAAGTAACAAATTCACAGTGGAAAAGGAATAAGAAATGCCTGCTGTTATTTTAACAGCAGCTTAAGTAATGTTAACAGTAACAGCTGCTAAAAGTTATGTTGACTGCAAAGCTAAGCTAAATGTTAACAAACATTTGAAACTGTTGAGCAGCCGCTTCTTTTGTCATTTTGTCAAACTGTTTAAGTAAAAGTCAAAAGATTCAAGTTTCACTTATACCAATGGCATTATATATATATATGTATTATTTTTTTTATATTTGACTAGGGTATGTTAAGTGGGTGATACTTGAAAAAAAAAATACATAAAAGGCAATGACAAAGGCGGCCAACTCAGCAGTTGAGTGACCTTCAGCAGCTTCACATTTAACGACAGCTCGTTGCTTTAGCTATTCCCTGCATAGTATATAAATATAGTGTATATACATATATAGATATACATATATGTGTGTGTGTGTGTGTAGCTGTTTTTGTTGGGCGCACCGCCAATCAACTTCCGCTTGATCAACTTTCATTGAAAAACCAAAATTAAAGCGACTGCAGCTGTCTGTGACCGCTTTTGTGGTGTCCTTTGCACAGATATACAAAAACATGCGCATAAACACACACACACGCATACAAAGCACGAGTGAGAGAGAGAGGGGCACGTTTACACATACATATAAACTTTATGTAGCTATTTTTACAAAGACTAAATAAGCGCTCAATGGAGCAATGGGCAGAGAGAAAAGAGAGAGAGAGAGAGAGAGAGAGAATGTGAGAGATGAATGAGAGAACGAAATCCAATCGAGCGCATTTTGAAGTGTTAATGAAAATTCTCGTATCGTTTAGCTTTCGATGAGCTTGAGGTAGTAGCAGCTAGAGGGGGGATTCATTTAATTTACCTTCGGATGTAACGAGTCGACTCCTGGCTAGGTCCGCTTTGTTTGATACTAATATAACGGCTTTCTGTGCGATATTCTGATTGGTCCATAATACCTGTAGCACCTGTTCGGCAATGCTAAAACTGCTTCGGTCCGCCGCGGAATAGATGACGCAGTAACCATGTGGATCATAGTTGGTCAAGCATTCATCCGGCTGTGAAAGCAAAAAAAAAATACAAAAAAATAAATAAAAAAAAAATGAAAGGAAAATGAAAATGAAAAAATTCTGACATTGAGTGAGGTTCAAGAGTGCTTGAGATGAGCTAAGCTCTGTATATAACTGTCTCCGTCTGTGTAAGTGTGTCTCTGTGTGTGTGTGTGTGTGTGTTTGAGTGTGTCATGATTGTATATGTTAATGGCATTATGAAATGTCACAGATAAAGTATCTTTAAGGTTAAGTGTTGAATAGGTAGAATTGACCTTACTTCAAATGGCAAAAACCAGTTGAGGCCAATGCCAAAGTAATGCTCAATAAGATGTAAAAGTAGATGATGATGATAAAGAAAAAAAAAAGGATGAAGATGAATAAGAATAAGAATAAAAATAAACACTTACCGTCATCTCAGTATAACCATGATCTATAAATATTAGTTCAGATTCTTCACCGCTAAGTAATACTGATACGGCCTTCTCACCAGATTCATCATCTATATAAGGCAGAAATGCAATTTCATTAATTACACAATTTTAATATTATTTATTTAAATATATAATAAATATGTAAAAATATATTTATAGTATATGAAAAATTAAAGATTTGTTTTTTTTTTTTATTTTTAAAGCTACAAATGTAAGGTGCAAGAAACGTGATATTTCATTCAGATATTTTATAATATAATACATAATATTTAATATTTACAATTGACTTTTGGATATGTGTGTGTGCATGTGTCTGTTTTTCATATAGACAGATAGAGACGGGAAAACAGAGAGAGATATAGATAAAGATATAAGCTAAAGAGCTGTTGCTATCATAATATGATAGGGACAACAAATACATTGACTACATACATTTACATATAACACAAGGAGTGGGAAGAAAATTTCAATGTGAATTTAAATGAAATTACAAATTGCGCCCGCAGATATGCAATGAAATGTAAATGCCTGTGTATGTATGTATGTATGTATGTGCGTGCGAGAGTGTGTATGTTAACGAGTAATATATCAATATTTCGATATATATATATTTATTTTTTTTTTTTTTAATTGCGCTTAAAATTTATTGCTGTTAGAGCTGACATAAAATTGATGATGCAGCACTGACTGAAAGTGCATCAATTGAACAATTATTCAATTCACTGTAATTGACATTTACATCTGTGTGAGTGTGTGTGTTTGAGTATTTATTACATTCAATAATTACACAATCTACAATTTCATATCACTTTATGCCTCTCAATCATTTATAAATTATTATATATTTTTACAAAAATTAAAAACTTGAATGTTTTATGACCAAATGCGCTTTTCATATTATATTTCAAAAATTGTTATCGATATCAATTACACGCAACTTAATGTTCAATTAAACTAGTTCACTTTATATGTTTGTTCAGCTGAACTTAATTCATTTAGCTGTCAGTTATTTTATATCGATATCGATTACGAACAACTTAAAGTTCATGCTCACTAGTTCATTTTATTCTATTGAACTTGTGCTCAACTCATTTAGCTATTAATTTATCTATTGATCTATTGATTCACTGAAGAACAAAAAAAAATAAAGCTAAATTAATTAGCCAACATTCACACAGAGCAAGTCTTTTTTTTGGGGGGCTCAAGCACTTAACTTGAATTTCGCCCATATATTTTTTTTTTGTTTGTCTTTGTCATTTTCTCAATATACATATATATGTATAACTATAATAACTTTGCCTATTCACATAAATCAGAACATCAGAACTCTTAAGCAAACAAAAGCCGCATTTATTGGACAATCAGTTGATATATACGAGTATATATACACATATATATATAATTATATACTGTAGAGGAGGAACTTTTATACATCTGGTTGTGTGTGTTTGTGTGTTGGTGTGAGTAAGTAAACTACTTTTAGGCTAAGCCTGTGGCCTAATTAGGAGTATGGGAGGGACAGCAAGAGAAGGCGTGTATATGGGCGTGTCCATTGTGTAAAGATTAGATAAACTTAAGAGCTAAGTTAAGTAAGTTAATCGGAATTCAATTGGTAACGCAACGCAAATGCAGCTCAAAATGTTTTATAAGTGACAAAATAATACAAATTTATCGTTGTTTTTTTTTTGCTTGATAAATTTGATAAAAAAAAAAGAAATTGTTGGAAAGCATTAAATATTATTATGATAGGTTAAAGTTATTGGAATAAATATTTATAATATTTTGATAGATTGTTATAAAAGCAAAATTTTGTTAGGTTAAGTTAAGGTAAGGTAAGTAGTAAGTAGTAGTAGTAGTAGTAGTAGTAGTATTATTTGTTGTTTTTGTTGCTATTACCGTCGGCGGCTTTTTCAATATGTATGCGTATATCACAGTTGCCTAGATCTGAGTATAAAACAATTTATTGTTGTTGTTGTTATTGTTATTGTTATTATTGTTGTTTGGTTTCGTTATTTTTTTGTTGATGTTGTTTTTGTTATTTTTCATTTTATTTTTTATTTTATTTTTTTTTGTTGGTTGAATGTTGTATGAAACGTTTTAAATATTTTATATGGTTATGGTCAAGAGACGAGAGAGAACAGAAAAATATCAATATATTTTTTTTTTGTATTTATGATAAATTTTTTTTTTTGGTTTTTTTGTGTAAAATAAACATTTGCAACAGAAATTTTAAAAATTGTTTTAACAACAGTTTTTTAAGTGCATTAAGGCGTTACAATGAAATTTACAGCACAATTCAAGGGGGAGCGCGGTTATCGGGAGTAATTTTATTTATTTTATATTTAATTTTTATATTTTTATCAAGAATTTTTATATATAGTCTTGTTCAGCATTAACTGTTAAATTAATGGGAGAATAATTTATATCGGATAACTATAACATATAGCTGCCTCCAAAAATGAAATGTTTCAAATGACAAAATTATGCTATGCAAGAGTATAAAATCTTCGGCATGCCAAAGATAAGTTTTATATATATTTCTTAAATTCTATTTAAAATTACTCCAAATATCCGCAGCATGAGTATATAAAGCATTTTTTTTTTTTTTTTGCCGCACTGTACAATTGCAGGTCATTTTGTCTTGTTACGATTTTGTACGATTTATTACTTTTCTTTATCATATATATATTTGCTATACGCAACATTTTTATGACGATTTCGATTGCGATTTCGATATATATTTTTGTATAAATTTTCCATTGAGAAAATATGTTTTATGTCCGTTTATGCCAATTGTGTGATCAAATCTCTCATTGCCCGCATATAGTACATTGTACAAGGCGGGTCGTAAAACGTCAACCAACATAAAAGCAAAGAATATATATATATATACTATAATATATAGTATATATATATTGTATAAAAGAACATATATATGATATGCATGTGTGTGTGTGTGTTTTTTTTTATGTAAATAAAAATATGTTTTGTGAGATGGTCATAAATTTCTCGTAGTCAAGGGCAAAGCGCAAACGACACACAAAATTCAACAGATAAACAAACAAAATCAAAAACAACAAAATCAAAAAATAAAAACAAAAAAAAGCAAAAAACGAAAAAGAGAAAGAAAGAAATAAATAAATAAATTTGTGAAGGCAAATGCCAAGGCAACAAACACAATCGAAACAAAGGGCACAACATAACTAGACAAACACATACCCAAACGCATACTTAAACACACTCTCACACACACATACATTTAAGGGTCAAGGGTTGTGGACCAGACTGGCACATAACATGAGGAGAAGACAACATATTCACACACACACACTTACACTCACACACACATATAAATATATATATAAAATGACAAAGCATTAAAACCTAAACCCAAACGTTAAGACGAAGTTTAAGCAGCAAACACACACAGAGTAAGAGAGTGAGATATAGATAGAGAGAGAGAGAAGGAATCTGTGTGTGAAACACATAAAGACAACACTGGGAAAGACAACACAGTGAAAGGAATATTGGAATATGTATGACAAGGGAAATGAGCAGAGCACGGAGCACAACGGGCAACGGACAACGAATAGCGGGTGAGGGATAACGGGTAGCAGATCAGCAGTAAAGATACTTACCAATACTCGTGTCATATGCATGTAAATACTCCGAGGTCATGAACTGTGAGACCAGCGAACTTTTACCAACTGCCGGACCGCCAAGCATCAAAACTCTGGCAACACACAAAAAAAAGGATTAGCTTAATTAAGTCCGCACAGGAAAATCCCCATTGAAGTTTATGTGAATGTGTATGTGTGTGTGTGTGTGAACTTACCTGTAGGGTCCATTGCCTGGATTTGAGGTGCTGCTCTCTCGGCTGGACGCAAGCGAAGTGCGTGCCGAATGTGATGTTGGCGCTGGCAATTGTTGCTGTTGTTGCTGTTGCTGCTGTTGTTGTTGCTGCTGCTGCTGTTGTGCGGTCAAATGTTCTGTGCTGGAATTTGAACTGGCAACGCTATTGTTGGAGCGACTGCGTCGACTCTTAAGTGAATCACCGCGATTGACGACACCTTTGCCAGTAATAGAAAAGTGTCGCAGTCTATAATATTCCTCTTCAACGCCAGTATTGGGCATGGAAGCAACGCTATACATGTTTATATATTGAAATTTGGAATGTGAGATTGTGAGATTAAGTAGACTTTCAAGTTTTAAGCTTTGCTAAAACTTACCGAGATCTTTGCTGGGGCAAACATAATTGATTTGGGCGTCCAGAGGCGCGACTGCCAGGCATCTTCACGGACTGTGAGCGGCTGTGATGTGGAGAGCCATAACTGAAAGTTAGGTTACGTTGTATAATCATAGGGTTCTACTACAACAACTATACTAAGCCATGGTTAAAAATCTTCTTAACTACCAAAAACTAACTTCAAAGACATTTCTTTACATTTCCTCTTCACCCGCCCCTGCTTAGTACTACAGCTAATCCTGTTGCTGTTCCGTTAAATTTCCGGCTGCCTGTCACTTGCACTGAAAATAACTTTATAGCTCAAAAAAAAACAAAACATTTTGTTATGCATACCAAGAAATTGACAAGAATTTTTAGTTTATTCAAAAATCTGTCGATGACAGGCAGCATACTAATAGCTTGACCAGCTGCAGCATGTATTTCCCTATACAAAACGGTAATTGGGCCAACACATGCTTAAAAGATACACAGAGAGACAGCGAGACATAGACTTCTTACTGTGTGTGTGTATATACTGTGTATGCATTTGTGGCTTTGTCCTTGCAACATGTTGCAGGCAAAGACACGCACTTATGGTTCACTTGCCTCTCCAAATATGGACAGGAGCGTCGAGCTTATGGCTTTGGCTTTGCCGTGTACTAACTATACTATGTCAAGTTGTTGACCACAAGTTGTTCTTCTCCACAAAGTTGATCCACAACTTGTGGCCCACAACTTGCCCCACAAGTTGTTTAACAAAAGACCAGACAAACAATGCAAAATGCACAAACAGCAGCAGCAGCAGTAGCATGGCAACAATTTTCGATTAGTTGTTCAATAGTATACAACGAATTCTTAAGTTTCTATAGTTTCTCATACGAAATTGAATTTCTTTTGAAAATTTCTTCTATTATTATTTATCTATGTAGCTTGAATGTCATATCGTAGTTCTAAGTATAATCAGCTTTTTGGGGAATTAAATTTTGCTATAAATTAAATTCTTTATTGCTCTGAAAAGCATGCTACAAAATTTTATCACAGGCAATGCAAACTTGCTAAAATAAAATTGTAGCATACTTTCAAGCGTCAGCAAAGGAAATTGCATTGCGATACTTAAAAAGCAAACACATTATTATTTAGTATAAATAGCCATAAAAAAAAAGTGAAAAGTAAAAATTTCATTTATTGATTTGTTATTTTTTTTATTGCTGTATTTTGACTTTTCACTTTTCAAGTTTTCTTTTTATTTTTTTTTTATGGCCGGCCATTTATCAAATGAGCATCTGCAACATTTTATGTGCATATAAATCGCAATGCAATCAACATTTATAGAAACTTACCGCATTTCAAAGTCGCGTAACTCTTCAATAGTTAGAGTATTTGTTACATCCAACAGCTGGCGCATATTCTCATCTCGTTTGTGTTGTTTATCTGTGTAGGCGTGGCCCTGCTGCTGCTGCTGCTGTTGATGATGCTGATGCAACTGAGCAACAGCATGTGGCGGATGTGGCAGCTGTTGCGAGTGTCGCTTTCGTGCATTTAGCTCTTTACCCTGCTCAACGCTTATAAAATCGCCTTCATTTTTGATTAGCAACGTTTCCACCGTGTTGTCCATGCTGAGTGATGGCTGCATAACAAAAGAAAAAGAAGAACAAGAAGAAGAAGAAAAAAAAAAACGAGAGTTTGATTTAATCGGATTGTCGACAAGTTTCCATTACTGTATCTATCTCACTCACACACTTCAATTAACATTGAGAACTGTAACTGCAACACAGATTCGCACTGTGATGCCTTCATTTTGTTATGGTAAAAAAAAAACCTTCAACTATCGCTTAAGCTCAAGGCTATGCTCCACTTTACTCAAGTGGATCAGGCAAAACTATTCGCATTGGCGTACAATAATTTAACTTTTTTTTGCCCGCCTTATCTAACACCTTGAAGTCTTTCACAATGTGCCACATCGCGTGCCACAGAACTTAGCATATAAGGCCTTAACAAGTTTCATTTTATTTTTGCAATTGGTGTCGAGGCGAAATACTTTTTTACTTGACCATAAAAAAAAAAAAAACAAATAAATAGAAAATAAAAAGTGAATAGTTGGGAAAACAAATCTATGTCAAATTAGAAGTTAAAATTTATTAAAGTCTCTTAACGCTTGACTTCAATTGTAGCTCTCGAATTTCTTTCTTTGATATTTTTCAAATGCTGTCTGCGCTGCTGTTTCTTTTGCTCCTTCTCCTATTTCTGCCTCATCATTGTCTGCTTTTTTTCTAAACAAGTGAAACGCATAAATTGCAACAAATTGAAAATTTTTCAACAAAATTTACGCAAACAGCGAAAACTTTTGCCATAAATTACAAACAACAAGCTTGGCTAGGCCGCGTTACCTGTAAAAACGAAGGACTGACAGCGCTACAAACACTCCTACACACAGACACACACACACACACATAAATATATACACATACACATACACATAGAGCTGAAGTATTTATTCAACAAATGCTGGAATTAATTTGTATATTTTATTGGCTGCCATGACAAAAAACCAAAAAAATATATATATATAGAGAGAGAGAGAGAAAGAAATGAAACTTTTGGCCGCCTAATTAATAACACATGCTGACTGTGTATGTGTGTGTGCGTATGCGTGTTACACCTTTGATGAGTTTGCCACAAAGAACTTGCCACATAAAAGTAATACCTACCACATCAAGTGGCTGCCGCAAAAGAAACTTTGGACAAAAATGCACCCTGGGGGATTAATTCCCTAAATAGAGCAAACGGAGAGAGAGAGAGAGAGAGGCCCAGTGTGACAGTAGCGATCGCACGCTGTGTACGAAATGTTGATGAAGACATCAAATTTTATGTTGAAAACGCGACGTATGAGTAATTGCGCATATTGTGTATGCGGCAAGTGGCAAAAGCAGTAAAAGAGATTATAAAGGAGTGTGTGAGTGAGAGAGTATAAGAGGAACAAGAACGAATTATAGCATTCTCACTCAATCTCTCTCTCTTTCTGTCTCTTTCTCTGTATGTTGTATGCGCTTTTTACTCGATGCTTCTAGTCAAATCATACGCCCCGTGGTACCGTGGCAAAACACAACTCAAAATAAACTCTGCTGTGTACGCAGTGGCAAACACGTAGCTAAAAAAAAAAAACAGCTGGAAGCAGCTAAAAGTAGTGGCATAAACTTTCATTACCCGTTGGGTAGTTGAAATAAAAGAATTTTTCTAATTGAAAAATTTTATAAAAATTTAAGCATATTTTTTTTTTTCATTTTATATTTGAATAATAAAAAAATAAAAGCGAAAAATAATTGCAAAAAAATTAATGCAAATTATGTCAGATAGCTAGCATATCTGTTAGTGTTGCATGCCCCAAACAAATAACAAATATTGTTGTTTTTTTTTTTTTGTCTATTCTTAGCTTTTGCTTTGCTTTTTTTTTCAGTCTGTTTCCCATCAATTTTCAATGGGCCCCATTAACATAACGGGACGCCGAGTGTGAGAAACACGCGTAGCGTTTTTTAAATAGACAAATTAAGGCATCAAAAAAGAAGAAAGAGAAGAAGAGCGGCAGGTGGTAAGGGAAATTACATTTGTTAGGTGTAGAAATTGTTAGATCTTTGGCTTTTTTTTTCTTTTATATATTTTTTTCTTTGTTGCCATTTTCGTTTGTCAATTTACTAATCAAATTGTAGAAATTATATTTAATTCTCTATATATATTTATTATAGCAGCTGCAGTTCATTTCTTGCTCAAGCGCAAAATTTTGTTAACATTTCCAAAAATATTTTTATGTAAATCTTGTAAGCAAAAGAAAAATGCTGACAAACTATGCCGAATATGTGCATAAATTTTCTAGTTGAATTGCGTCTGCCAGCGCTCATTTCACACCTCAATATGCTGTTATCCTCCACTCTGTCCTTCTGCTTTCTATCTGCTTCTGCTTCTCTTTTCTCCCCGCTTTGATTTGTATAATTTTTTCTCTCTTTTTGTATGCATTTTACTTGTTTGCTGTTTAAAAATATATTTAGTTTGCTTTCAAATTTGTATAAAAATAAGCATACACGCTTTGGTGGCATGCCTCATCACAGATAGAATACATCCACCACACACACACACCCCTTTCATGTTGCCACTCATATGAAAATCATTTGTGTTTTTCATTAAACGTCGCTTTTCAACGCTGCTCAATCGCCTGTAAAATGCGCTGCCAAAAGCAGACAAATAACATTGCACTTGTAGTAGGTGAAAGGGATGCAAGGTGACAGAGGGTAAAGTGTGTCTGTGTGTGTAGGCGGAATATGATTTTAGTCGCTTTTAAAAACAGTTGCCATCTGTTGGCCAAAAAAAAAAAAAAAAAAAAAAAAACCATTTGGTAAACTTTTTGTTGCAATCTTTAAATCGATTTTTATGCGTTTATTTTATTTTATTTTTTTTTTTGTTTCCATATAGAAGTGGAAAATTCGAAAAGAAAATTGTGGAAAATGCGTTTGGAAAAATTTAGAAAAAAAAAAACAAGAAAAATAAACGAAAGATAATTGAGAAATCTAAACGAAACTTAAGAGAGAAACAAAATTTGAAAATCAAATTGGAAATTGAAAATAAAAATGAAAAATTTATATAAAATGCAGATTTTTTTTTTCTTTTTGCTTGTTGCAGCATGAATTTGCATCTTTGAAATGTTGATTATTTATTAATTTTCTATTTTGTTTAGATGCAATGAATTTTCTTTAACCATTTGCCATAATTCATATAATATTTCTGAGATCAAGTCTTAATTATTTTTACTGCAATTTTCAAGCTCTAACTATAATTTTTTTTCTTTTCACACAGTAATTAGCTTAATTGTTATTCGATACTTGGCAAAAACTATCATTGTAATTGTTTGCTGCAGTCCTTTCAGTCTTCTTCCCTCCTCTCTCACTCTGTCAGGCAGCCAGCAGGCACTGTTATTGTTTACATTTGATTACATTTTGATCATTAAGTAAACTATGGGAGGGAATTTTTCTTTTGCTTGGAGTTGGACACGCGCCAGATGCCTGTCCAAGGGTGCAAAAGTCTGTGCAAAAATTATTATCTCTCTATAAAATTAGATATCTATATATGCAATATAGTATTCAATATTTGTTTGTTTGTAATTCTCTTCTTGCTGCATGTCTCCATTCTCACAGTGTTTGCCAGAACTATTCGTATTACATTTTGTTACGTACATTTCCGTATATATATTTCTGCAGATATTGTCGAAACAATGAATTTGCAGACCAGCTGCAGAAATATATATCTCTATATCTACATATATCTGTATCTATATCTACATCTGCATCTTGTAATTTGTATCTTATAGCTACAAGCTATTGCCATATATGCATATTGCACGTTTATTTATAGCACGCATTTTATTTATGAGACTGCAATAATAATAATAATAATAAAAAAAAAAAGTGCAGCAAAATGGGGTCAATGGATTCCAAGAGTTCGACCATACAGTGCCACATAAAAGTATATTAATCAGTTAATTAAACGCATTATCTTTCTGCCTTTAGCCTCTATCTTTTGTCTCGCTTGCACACCGTTAACACAGTGCCCCCTAAAAAAAAAAAGAAAGCAAAAGTTCACAAAGAAACAGAAAAGAAAACTAAAAAAAAAAAAAAAAAAAATTCCCAGACAGAAAATACAAGTTAAACAAGTCGACTAACTAATGCTCTATGTCAAAATTCAATTATAAAAAAATTATCAGCGAAAAATTCAAAGTAAATTTGAATAGACAAATATTGAATAGGAATATATATCTTTATATATATATAGTTTATAGATAAACATATTGAATGCTTGTATAAATATGCTCTTCACACTCTACTTATTTATACAATTAACAAATGTATGCTGCTGGCGCTACGTGTCGTATACGCAATACGACATTAAGTATACGCAGCATGAAACAAGATGCGGCCTGTGAACTTGTCGGCAATGTCTAGTTCTATAATTAGCGGTAATTCTTACGATTGTATTTGTATTTGTGTTGTGGCCTTGACAAACGCACAAGAAACTGCGAAAAATGCGAAAAAAAAACACAAAATGTGAGAATTGTGAAACTTGTGAAAAATGAGTGAAAATCATTGTTATGGTCTGTGGTCTTTGCCACAAGTCAATAACCGCATTAACCGCTGCTTTGAGCATAAAATATGGCAACATTTGTTAATAGTATTAATGACTTTCGATTATATAATTTGAACCCGTGATATGAAATTTTTGTTGCGACCTTTTCAAATTGTTAGATTGACCTTCGTATCGTTATTTTTTTTTTTGCTTTTGGGCCTTTTTTTGAATTCATTTGAATGAAAAATGTGCAAAATTAAAACAAACAAAAAAAAAGAAAATATAGAAATGAAAATGTTTTGCGTTGAATGAACTCAAAAGTGTTGTACATTTGAATTATTTAGCGTAAAATCTTTAAACTTTAAAATGTATAAAGAAATTCTTATTAAATATTCAATTAAATGAAAGAGTGTGAAAGAGTAAAAGTAAAATGAGATGAAGATGGAGTGAGAGACAAGTGCAGACAAGTTGAAGATGGCCGAAAACTCTGTTATTTTGGCAGCCATTAGGCGGCACAACTTCAACTTTTGAAGCACACTTAAGTTACACAAATGAAGGAAGGAAATGAAAAGGTAGCAAGAAGCAGAGAAGCAGACATTAAAGTTAAAGGTGGGGAAACTCAAAAAAAAAAAAAGGATGAAAGAAAAAAAGAGACGGAAGGTAAATGATAAAAAGGAAAAAACTGCTTTGAATGCATTTGGCGACTTTTATCGTTAGCCTTAAACGTTTTGTTTTTGCCTGCTTTTGACATTCAAGGCCTAAATGCATATGCATTTCGACACGTTAGCATAGCACTTACTGCCTGTTCATATCTCACACACAACCCCCCTCTCCCACTCTCCCAGAATGCTTGGCTCAATGTAAAATCAATAGACAAACGAGCAGAAAAACAAGAGAAAAGCAAAGCAAGTCAAGCAAAAATTGTTATTTCCATGCGCCTGTTTTTGATATTTTCAACGTGTTTTCTATCCAAACAGCAGGAAAAGCGTTTGTTGTTTACACAACGAGAGTGTGAGAGAGAGAAAGGGTGAAGAGAAGAAAGGCGGGTTCTCTGAGGTGAGGTATACAATATCAGATAAGTGACCAGTGCAAGGCTGCAAAATCGTTGCAGGTTGCAAGTTGTTGTTTTGTAGACTAATCATTTGCAAGGATTTTCATTCCAATCGAATGCACAAAGGCTAAAGGCATGAGGTGAATAGAGAAGAGAGCGGAAAGAGGAGGGTGGGGGTAAATGTAACACTTGTGCTCTTCCCCCCCCCCCCTGAAATACAGCTATAATTACAAATACTCAATGTACTGTATAACATAAGCTAATTCTACGAAATAATAATGCCGGATATAACAAACGATAAATGTACGATAAATTTCCGTTGAATGCGCAAGGAAATAATATAAGTCTTCCAATGATTATATATATATATATATATATATAACGATAATATATATATGTATATATATATATCTATGCATGCATATAGATATGTGTTTATCTTTAGTATATGAAACAATAGATTGAGGGCTACTTGCTATGACATGTTTTTCCTCTTTTTTTTTGCTGCTATTGCTGCTTGTACTTCAGCTGTTGTATTTTGTTAGTAATCTTTTCACAAGGAAATCACTTTTTATTTTTTTTTGTTTACAGCTAAATCAACTATATATATAAATATATAGTATTATATAGTCATATCTTTAAAAGACGCAGCTCTTATTCCAGTTATTAACTTAATTAATTGTCGACATGTTTCTGTTTGTTTTTTTTTTTTTTTTTTTTTGCTGTTTCTACCTCGAGGCAGCTTTGAAGAACACGCACTATTACTTGGCTATGTATACTATGAATATTGTGAATATTCATTGCGTCGTCTTTACAATGAAATCGTAAAAATCTTAATAAATCATAAGAAATTCTGAGTCAGGTACTGAAGAAGAAAATGAGCAAGTGCGGAGAAAAACGAAGTATAAGCAAAACTCATACGACAAGTTGGACAATGTTTTTTTTGTCGTCTCAGTCTACGATTATGGATTACAGTTTGCTTTATGTATTTCTTTTCGTTTCAAAGTAAATAAATATGTAAAATATAAATACTATAATATTATATATATATATTTTCTCTCTCTCTCTCTGTCTCTCTCTCTCTATGTATTTTTCTCTGTTTTTTTTTTTTTTTATATATGTATTCATATTCATATATGTAATAATATGTGAAGAGCTGGCACAACCTGCGCCTTGGCATGATTTCATTTTCATATGTTGTGCTTCTTCTTCTTCCTCTTCTTGTTGTTGTTGTTGCTTTTGCCTGCTAGTTTATTTTGACAGCTGTCATCGCCCGGCATGAGATGTGGCATACAACGTAATGTGTATGCATATATGCATGTGTGTGTGTGTGTGTATAGTAATACATGTACTATTTACATGTACACTTAGTCGCCGTCACATTCACATTCACAGTTACATTCATATTCATACTCATATTCCTACTTGTAAGCGCATTGCTTAACCTGCCAGTTGCAACATTTCAATTAAAAATTTATGATATATGATAACAAGGCATGACTTATATATATATCTCTATATATAATAGTTATTATACGTAGTACTAATACTTGAAGCTCTGTATATCTGAAGAATTTAATTTAAAGCTCAAAGTTCATAAGAAAATTTTATTAATTGTGAAAAGAAAATCTACTAATAAATTAACTAATAAAATAACTATAAAATCTACTATAAAATCTACTCTTAAATCTACAAGAAAAAAAAACTACTAAAAAAATCTACAATAAAACCTTTTAATCTGCCATAAAATCTTCTATAAAATATACTTTAAAATCTATACTAAAATCTACAATAAACTGTACTATAAAACTTGCTATAAAATTTCATAAAAAATCTGATTAAATTCTTTTTACAAGCTGCAATAATATTTGCCACAGCTGAAACAACAAGAAGCAACAAATAAAAGATTAATGTCCCAATGCTACAGTTTGGCTATTAATCAGCATAAGATATATGCGCATCCATATAAACATATATCAAGTGTTCGACTAATTAAAACAAAAAAAAAAAAAAGAATCTATCGACCTCGACTTAACATTTCACGGCCAATTGATTACAAACTCTCAGCCATAAAAAAAAAACACATACGAAAAAAAAAAAGAAAGAAAGAAAGAGGCATTGAGCGCCAGATTGTCAAATTGACGTCAGACAATATAAATCGGCGTAACGTTATCGAAATATATATCAATTCATATAAATATATATACACATATATATATATATATTTATATTTTATATATTGGGCAAGGGCCATAAACTTGCCGCATAGACTTGCTCATTGCCAAACAATGCGACGAATTGTGACAAAAAATGTTATTTATCTTATCTGATATTGATATAGCTATAGATATATATATAGATATATGACATAGATTTAAGGTTCAGTTAGTAGCAATAATAGTAGTTACGGGGATTAACATACCTCCTTGTAACGCTTGCTTAGACTGCGGCAAATGCGCTTATAGAATGGCGCCATGATGTACAAATAGAAATTGAAAATTTCACAGTAATTTTTTAATAACACAAATAGACTGAAAGTCACAGTTTGGCAAATTGTTTTGATTTTTTTTTTTTTTTTTATATAGTTTTGCTATATAATACGAAATTTGTAATCACAGATTTTACAGTTTACATGTCGCTATAAGATTTATTGTTTTCCTATCGTTTTTATTCTTAAACACACGAAAATTTTTTAAAGAGTTTTAGAGTTGCAGAGTTTTTTCAACTTTTGTTGTTTAGTCTGATTTTTTTTTTTTAATACTTTTTATTCTGTATATTTATATTTTATTTAGTTTATTTCTTTTTATTTTTTGCGTTTTTCTGCGCAGTGGTTTATTTTTTTCTTTTCGTATTGTTTGAACTTAGCAAGAAAATGATGCTGTTGAAATTGTTGTTGTGGCAAGTGTTTTGCTTATTGCTGCGTGTTGCTCTCTGTCAGATCGTAAACATTTGAATGAATCGATCCGGCTAAATGCGAGGCTTTTTATGAGTTGCCCCACAAGGCGTAACAAAGAGCAAAGAGAAGAGACAGACAGACAGAGAGAGATAGAGAGGAAGAGTAAATATGTGCATGCTGCGCGCGCAGCTTATAGCGGAAATGAGGCACAAAGAGCATCGCAGACAGTGAGTGAAAGAGAAAGGCAACAAGGAAAGTAAATGCAGTGTGTAGTCGACACTTAAATACTCTAGAATATATTGATATTGATTATTAAATATACTCATTACATAACCTCAAAATGTTGCTTAATATTTCTGCATTTCGACTGTTCTGTGGTATTTAAAAAATACTAGAAAAATACTACGTGTGGCACTAAGCAGTAGGACAGCCAAATTTCATAATTCTATCTCTCACAATAGCAGAGATCTACGCGTCTTTTTCATACCCCATCGCAGTTCCCAAGTCTAATATTTCTCTATATATATATATACCCCATTTCCCATAAATTTCCATAATTCTAGGGTATAAAATAAGAGAAAAAAAACAGAGGCAGAAGAAGTGGAAACATTGTCTACTTACTTGTTGTACAACAATAGTGGCACGCGGCTGCTTGCAAACTGCAGCAGCTTCCAAAGGATTAGCTGTTACATTAATCGATCCTCCTCCTCCTCCGCCACTACCTGGCAGTAGCTCCTCCAATTGTCGATCTGCATGCGTTTGTGCCTTTGATTTTGATTTACTTTTAAAGGAACGTTTGCGTCCCGTATCCGCAGTAGGACTTAACGATGTTGATGCCAATGATTCACTACCAGGACTATGCATATGCAATAGATGAAGATTTAATGTTGAATTCGAGCCATGTTTTGGTGGAATCTGTTCAAATTTATTAGCAATATCTTCAAATTTATTTAGCTCAGCATAGGAATGATCACTGGGTGAGGATGAGGATTTCGTCTGTGGATAGAAGGCATCCGATTGTGGTACATATTGTTGATTCTCTCTTATAGTTGTATGTATCACGGAATCGGGTCGTATGCGCTTTGAATTCTTGCGTGATGGCGGACGATCGCGATCATGTTGTTGCTGTTGCTGTTGCTGTTGCTGCTGCTGCTGTTGTTGCAGTTGCTCCTGTTGTGTGAGACGTGAATATTGCTGGAAGATATCGGCGCTAAGTTTACGCTCATAGACTGAACAATGTTCAGCCTCATCTGAATCGCTGCTGGTGCTTGCTGTAGCTGAACTGGGAGCAAAACATTCCCGTTGGATGCGTTCATAGTCTAAAGCTTCGCGATCGAAGGGAAACATTGTGCCGGATGCAGCGGCAACATCACGCAAACAACGTTCGCTGCTGCCACTCGATGAGCTTGAGGAATATTTACGTTGTTGCGCACATGACGATGATGATGACGGTGACAATTGCAATTGTTGCTGTTGCTGCTGCTGCTGCTGGGACTGACGTTGTTTTTGTCCCTGTCCCTGTCCCTGCGGCTGACAACTGCCAAAGAAATTGCCATCTTTCATTGTTGGCGGCGCCGAATTTATTTTCGCTATTGCGCCCGTTGAGGCAGAGGGCGTGGTACGTTTACGTTCACGTTTGGGACTAGTGCGACTGCTGGACGAGGGTGAAACGCTGGGCGAGATGCGATTACGTGACGTGTTGTTGTCGCGTTCTCTTGGGCGCAATTTCTTATTGCGATTATTGAACGCAATGCGCTCCTCATGCAACTCATCGCCCTCGCTAGCAGTTGCCACGCCCCCAACGCCTCCACTGCCAACATTTCCATTATAATGTGCGCTGCTTGCTCGTCGTGACTGTTGACCAGTTTGTAGTTGTTGTTGTTGTGGTTGTTGTTGTTGTAGCTCTTCCCCCTTGAAACTGAAATGCGAACGTGCCTTCTCACTGCTGCGCGCTGATTTCGGTGACTGCGGCAGATCAAATGTGAAGTGGTCACGCCCACGCGTAGGCGGTGGCGCCGTACTGGGTTGTCGCGTCGAGGATAATAACAATGGCGTCGTCGATGTTGCTTCACCCGTCAATATGGACAAGCACGATTCCTGACTCTATGCATGCGAAATGAGATTACAATTAAGTACAGAAAACAGCAAACTATCTCTTTCTCCCTCTCTCTTACTCTCACTCTGCATATATCTATCTCTGTCAACTTACCTCAGTGCTATCCTGTAGATTCATATCCGGTCGCTGTGGATAACGCGAACAGCTTGTCAACTCCAACTCTGTGCTGCATGTCTCATGCTCTGAATCAATTTGTATTGCCGTCAGTAAAGGTTCCTCCAATGAGCTAAACAAGGGTTCACTTGGACCGGAATTATCGCCTATCCAATGTATGTATATTATATGCATGTTGATTAATTAAAAGACGAAAACCAAAGGTAACCTCAATCAATCAATCAATCAATCTAACAGTGAATAGACTAGACAAAGCAAAGAGGAAGACTTACCTAGATCGAGGGAATCACAGGTCTCCGAGGTGTCCGTATGTGTTACATTTGTGATGAGCGTACAGGCTGAATCTGTGGATGTATTGATGGTTGTATCCGGTATGGAAGCCGATGAGGCGCCCATAACAACAAGCTAAATCATGAAGATGAAGCAGAAATAGAGATGGCGAAATATTAAAATGAAATGCAAAATTCTTGGAAAATACTTGGCAAAAAATTTACATATTTTTTTTGTATAGTTTATAATTTTTCATATGCATAATCTTTTCTCTCAGTGTACTATCAATCATTCACAAATAACTTAAACTTGTAACTTACCTTCGGCACACCACCCACGCCCATTGAATGCAATGGTGTCGCACCACTCACTGAATTATGATATGCCGCACTGGATACTGGATTCATGGGTAAACTATTAAGAGGCGTGGCCGAGGCAGTAGATGCATTGATTTTATTTTTAATGCTACGTCCACTCTTGAAATACAAACGACGTAAAGCAGTCGCTGTTGAGGAACCGGAAGTGCTAAAACCATCGTTATCCGAACCACTTGAATTGCTGCCACCGGATAATATTCCCATGCCATTCAATTGTGTAGCAGCAGCAGCACGTGCCGCTGTTGGTGTGGCCGGTTTTGAGGATGTGTTGGACGTTTTCTTTGTGGGCGTTGTAGGTGTGGCTCGGTTAGCAGGACGCATCTCTGTTGTGCTAGTTGTTGTTGGCATTGTTGATCTATTATTATTTTGTATGCGTGGCGAGGCATTAGAATTGTTTGTAGATTGTTGTTGCTGTTGCTGTTGTTGTTGTTTCTTGTTGTTGCAAAGAACAGACGATGATTGCTTCTCGCTTGAGTTTTGACCCAAGGCGAGCGCCATCATTGCTGCAGATCGTGTGCTCATGTAGCATGTAGGTTTAGCCGGCGTTGGCTGCTTGCATTTGTTGCTACTGTTGCTGTTGTTGCTGTTGTTGGAGGTGTTGGTGATGGTGTTGGTGCTGTGGTTGCTATTGCTTGTCGTTGCATTGCCTTGTGCTGCATGTGAAACGGCTATTGTCATGGCTAGTAAGCAACAGGGGGAGAAAAGTGAACAAGATAAAGAGAGAGAGAGAGAGAGAGAGAGAAAAAGTTTATAGTGTTATCTAGAAAATATAATAAAATGATACGAGCTGTCAAATTTTATAGCTGAACTACGAGGGGTATTCAAAAAGTAAGTTTCCCTAGTCTGGCGTTTCTCTCAGACGCCACCTAGCGGACTCTAGCTGAACATAGTTTCAGTGTAGATTCCCCCAACACAGGGAAACTTTTTGAATACCCCTCGTATACAAGTGTGCGAGTGAGATAGCTATACAACACTTGAAAGCTAAACTATAATTTGTAAGCAGCTTAAAAGCTCTTTTACAGCTTCAAATGTTTACAATTTTTTTTTAGGCTACTCAAGCGACTAGCTGCTACTTAAAACAAGATTAGACTTGACTTGAGCTTAAGCTGCAACTTGACTTTAATTTTCAATTAAAAATACTTGACATTTTATGCTAAGCAAAAGCTTTTAATACATTAAAGCTTACAACAAGAAGTTAAAGCAAGTAGCTATTGGCGTTCAACAAATTTTGTGGCACCCAAAAGACATTATCGCAGTGCTTTACGGTTGGCATTAATCAAACGTTTAGGCCAGTGTCATTGGGTCATTAAGTGCTTGAACTAAACAAAACGTAGACAAAGAGATATCCGTTGAGCTGCTTCATTTTGATCAATGAATCGGGTTGGGCAGCGGGAGAAGCAAAAGTAAATCGCACGTTCCAAATCAGCGAATAAAATCAATAAATTTCTAGCGTGACACACGCACCTCATTCACACACACACAGACATACATTCATACACGCAGCAAATGACTCAAGCAGTGTCGGAGGACGTAGTGTGATTAGTAGTCGAATGCAGGAGTGGTAGTTGGTCAGGGGGGGAAATAGCTTTGAGGACGTTCTATACGTTTACTGGGTACTTTACCGTAGCGAACGTACGGAAGCCGACGCCTCGCTAAATTTTGGCACGTAAACAGAATTGAGATTTCGTAGAAAACAACAACAACCAAAAAAAAAAAAAAAATGAAATGAACTGAACTGAACAGCAACAAAAACAAAAGCAAACACAAAAGCAGCAGCAGCAGCACATTGAGAGATGATAATAACACAATAATAATAATAATAATAATAATAATAATAATATGCTATATAATCAAATTCCAGAAATAATTGAGGCAACATTTCGTCTAACGAATGTCTGCTTTCTACTCGACTGCTCGACAAAATTTATTCGCCATTATTGTTGATTGTTGTTGTTGTTGCTATTGCTTTTGTTTTTGTTTACCTGTAGCGAGCTGCTCAATGAAATTTCTCAATAAGTCTGGAAAATCTACATAAATTGCTGCAAAAACAAAATCAAAAAAAATAAAAGAACGAAAGCATCAATTTTTGCAAGTAGCTGAAAGTTAAAATTCTTGAAAATCTTTGACCCAAAAAATATTTGCAATAAAAATGATGACAAAATAAATATTGGGGGGGAAAACTTGAGCTGTCGTTAAATTATGGCAAGCTGTAGAATTTAATTCTTAGTTAAAAAGACAATTTGACAGTGAGACTGAAAGTTCGACAAACATTGAGAAGTTGCAATCGTTTCACTTGTTGCTATAGAACATGAATATATATAAATATAGGCGAAGCACAGCACTGTACAACACATAAACACTTGCACAAGTTGCCAGGCATAGCTTGAGCGTTAAGCAAAGAACTATGTTAAAATATCACACATACGCCCCGTGGAGCAAACGCATTACGTACAATGTTTCCAGCATTTATTTACACAAATGTCAAAAGAAACTGTGTCAACTAATGTGCACAGCGATTTCTTTTAAATGGCAAAACTATGTGCGACTATCGATGGAAGAAAGTGAGTGGTAGAAGGAACGGGGAGGGGGGGGGAGGTTAACTGTACATTCGACTAAACTTGAAGAAAAAACAAAAAAAAAGTATTGAGAAAAAATTGTAATAAAAGTTTTCAAATATACCTTGACCACGACTTCTATGGGTTGGGGAAGCGCCAGTTGTAGATTGTATCGCTGCTGCTGCTGCTGCTGCGGGCGCAACTGTTATAGGTGTAGTAGGCGTGGCATTGCTTTCGCGAAAGATGGGCGAGCCGGGTACATAACGCTCAGGCTGCAAAAAAAAAAAGAAGCAGAAAAATGAATAAGAAATCAAATATAGTTGCATTCTATGTAAATAAAAAGTTTGAATCTTATCAATGATGATAACTGATAAGATATGATAAAAAAAAAAAAAATAGAAGAGAACTATAACATGTTGTACAGATATACAGATACCATACATATGTCAGATTTGTCAGTTATAGTTGTAGCAGACAACGTTGAACGTTAAACAAGTTGAAAGCTGAGAAAGAAAAAAAATATAACTTGAAATATGCTGCGATTCGATGTCATTTTGGCCGTCGTCTTAATGTCTGCAGCTCAAGCAAATGGTCTGTAATACACTCTGTCTCTCTCTCTCTCTCTCTCTATGTGTGTGTGTGTGTATTTGTACTAATGTATGTGTCGTATAGCTGTCATAATATTTAATATATATACTAAGAAAAATTCAAATTCAAAGCATATTCAATTTCCACTTAAGAAAATTAGTTGCATTTATTTTTGAAATCTGTGACAGGTAAAAAAAAATAAAATATATATAAAAAAAATCTAAATAGACCTCTGCAAGTTTTCCAAGAATATTTAAGTAGATATATATCTATGATATATCCATATGTTTATCTATAGATAAATATAAGTCTATTAACCATATAAAAAATATCATAAGCAATCTCTGCTGTTCAGCTGTTGACGCCATTCGCAAACAGTTGACCGCATTTAAATTGTTGTATTTTATATTGATCAGCGTAGCGTACACAAAGATGATACAAATCATTTCTCAAAAAAGTTTTCAATGCATAACGCAATATTTTTAGCCACTGGCAGAACCGTGAGACAAAATCATATATAAAAAAAAAATAAACTTAAAAAAAAAAGATAAATGAATGTTTTGGAAATAAATGAAAGGTCATAATTCTATAAGATTAATTAGTATTAATACTATTTATAGGCAGGAAGGTTACATTGTAATACCGTTGAATATATAGTGTATTTTATATTATTTTCTCATAGTGAATTTAGCTAATTTTTGCTCACTGTAAGTGTAGCTAAATCAATAATTTATTATGACTAAACTTAACTTTTATTATGCTATGATAAATGTAACGTTTAGTCATCCGAACTAACAGTTTTATATTGTATTTCCCAGCTATCTATAATCTATGACTAACTAAAATTTTATTTATGCTAAAAATAGTTGATGCATTTATTATTAATTTCGCAATATTCTGGCATAAAAATTTCAAGAAATTTTTATGCATATGCAGACCAGTTATATGCAAAAAAGTTAATTTTGATCTCTTGGGTGCTATAATTTCGCGCGAATGAATATGACGAGTGTGTTATTCTGTGTGCCTTCTCTGACTGATACACGAATACGCCGAACTGAAGCGTGCCACATACAGTAGTTGTTCCCACAAGTCACAGCCACTGACCAATAACAACAACAACAACAGTCAAAATAGAAAATTGCAAAAAAAGACTGAGAGAAAAATAATTTAAAAATAAATTCAAAATATTAAGCGTTAATTTTTCTATGCTGTGATTTAACGATATAAATTGTAGAACTGTAAAATTCCCATTAAAATGAAACAAAACGTTTCATTTGATGAAGGATAGGCCTAGGCAAGTGGAAGAGAGAGAGTGGAGAGGGGAGGGGAGGAGGGTGTGGCAACACAGCATACAATATACGTCAGCCAAAGGCAGCTGTTGGACAATATTGACCATGGATCAAATTTTTTATTATTATCGAGAGATTGAAAGAGAGAGAGAGAGAGAGAGCGGGAGAGGGGCGCGAGAAGCGACAAAATACTTAAATATATAATAATTTATGCAATTCTTTTCAAGTTTCATAAATTGATTTCAAGTATTTGCCATAAATTTTTTTTTTTTTTAAAAAAATCAATTTTAATTATTTTTACCAAGTGTTGAATATATATTTTTGATAGAGTATTTAAATATCGGTTTTTCGATAATTGATATATATATAATATTTTTTTTTGACTTGTGATTTTTGACTATTTCTAATGAAAAAGTCTCGTGTCGTGATGAAAAAAAAAAATCTTTTGCTTCTTTTTCTATTTTTTTATTTTTTTTTGCCTGTTGCTATTCTTGTTAATTTTTTGTTGTTGCTGTTGTTAATGTCTATTGACGTCATTGTTATTACACAAATGTATATATAGCATAGAAAAGATATAGATACATATACAGCTAAAGTTTAGATACATGTCGAGGACGTTGTCGTGCCACTTGGCAAATAGACACAAAGTCTGTTGCCAAAATTCTCACTTTAATGCAATTAATTTGAATAAAAATATACTAAAAATTTTGTATTTTTAATACAATTTGATGTTTTGTTTCTTGTTATTATTGTTGTTAATGTTGCGTTTTGTATCTATTAATAAAAATGCTAAGAAAAGCACAACAACAACAACAACAATAATAACAACAGAAAAAGCAAACAGAAAGCGAAAGGCAACGTCATGACCTCGTTCAATTATTGTGATGTGTTTTTGTCTATATCTTTTCTATATATAGCATCACTATATAGTTTGTATTTTTTTTTGGTATCTGAACTTTACAGCATTGCAGTGTTATGCTTGCAGCTATACATTGGATCAAAGTGATGCCAGCTGCCTGATGAATGCGAGTGCTGTGCGTGCCCTTAACTGCAGCAAGAAGTATTGCTTGACGGTGCGGCAAGAGTTAATAGTGAGTGTTATATATATATGTGTGTGTGTGTATGTATGTTGTAGCAAGTGTGTGTTCTCAATGTGTGGTAGGTACTTTAAAATGTTGTTGCAAGCTAGTTGCCACAAGTGTAAACTTTCACTACACGTTCACATTTGGACATTGAACAACATAGCAGATGGTCGATTGCTTTGCAACAATGTGGCAGCTGCATGTGGCAACTATGTAGACACAAAGTTGCGCTTTTAGCCAACAAATTAGCGAGTCTCACGTACCCAACGAGGCTATTAAACTAAACTCTTAAACTCACACAAACACACACAGACACATTCAGATAGAGAAAGTCTGTGTGTGTGTGTGTGTGTGGGTGGAAGAAAGTAATTGAATATATGATGTGCTATATGCTGCACATGTGGCATATGAGTAATGAGTTTTATCTGCCCCTCAAAATATAAGCATCTTTTTTTTCTTGCCTAGCACAAGCTGCGCCTCAATATATTTTCACAGTATATGCTTAGGCAGCCAAAGAAAGGATATACATCCATACAGTGGGGGAGGTATATTAGTTGTATAGAAAACTATATTCTCTTTGCCTTGCATAAAGCATAACTGTTAGTCGTGCATGCTCGACAGTCAGAGAATACAGTAAAAATTGTAAAGTTGCAGCTTTTGCCATTTACCATTTGCCAATTTTTTTATTTTATTTTTTTTTCGTTTTCGTTTTTTGTAGCAAGACTCAAAGCTGCAATTTGCTATAAAAATTTTGGCATACAAATGTTGAAGTGCTACAAAGGCAAGCAAAGCTGAAGGAGTAAGAAGTTTGAGGCATAAGAAATAGCACAGCAATGTTGACTGTGTGGCATCGTAATGCTGATGAAGTGTTTCGAGTCTGACTGACAAAATCACGCGCTTTTCTACATATTTATCAGTCTAGAGAGTGAAAGAGAGTGAAAGAGAGTGAAAGAGAGAGAGAGAGAGAGAGAACTTGTAGTACTACTTCAATTCTTATGCTTTGTACATTTCTCCAGCACTTGGTTCTGTACAGACAAATGCAAATAAGTAGATGGAGAAGTTTTGTAGGGAAAATAAACCACGTTCGTTGACATTGAAGCTTTCTGCTGTTTTTGCTTTAATTTACGGTCACAGGGAAAACAAAAGCGAATCCTTCCGTCGTACTCAGTCCCACACGCAAAAAATAAAAATAAACAACAAAAAAAAATTTGAAGTGCATAAAAAATCCATTACCATAATTTAATGGAAAGCCAGAAAGGCGTATAAAAGCCACAAAAGCCGCTTGTCGCACAGCGTAACACACACACACACACACACATACATACGCAATTGTCCTTTATACACACACAGAGACTGAGAGTGTGTGTGTGTGTGTGAGAGAGAGCACCCAATGCTCTACTTATTTACTCGAATCTCATTGCTTTTTTCCCCTTTTAGCTCTTTGAGCATTGTCAATTTAACTAGACTGACAGTTTATCCTGTAGTCAAAGTTAATGTTAACTTTGTCGTCACACTTGTAGCGCTCTCTCTCTTTTTATCTCTGCCCCTTCCCCTTCACTTTTTAACAGCGGACTGTGTAAACATTTGCTCGGGCGCTTCATTAGTCATGAAGCCTTGAACTCTTTGTTATTGAATTTGCTGGATCAAAGAAGCATTAAGCCAGCCAAGGAAATGAACAAAAAGTAAAAGCGTATATATACATATATATATATATATATATCTGTCTGTCTATCAGTCTTTGCTCTCCCACACACAGTCAGTGTCTGTGTCTCTGCAGTTGCTGTCCATTGATGCCTTCATATAATGCAATTAAAACTTTATCCTCTCTCTCTCTCTCTATCTCTTTCACTCTCTTACACTCTTGCACTTAGTCGCACTTTGGCTTGTGTTAATGATATGCTATGGTCTCCACTCTCAAAGCCTCAAGCTGAATTCATAAATATTACAGCATGTAACTAGCAAGCTCTATGATTATAAACAGACTTAAAGCTTAGATTAGTTCAAGATTTTAAAGTTTTAACAATTTTTTTATACAAAAATAAATCATAAGCAAAAGTTTTTAGTTCATATCTTTAAGCTTAAAAAAGTTCTACACAAAAAAAAAAAAAATCTATTAAAAGTTGCAAAAGAAAATTTAAAAAAAATGACAATAAAAAAAACAAAAAAAAAAAAATCAAGAGTAACAAAAGATACCAAAAAATTTTTGCTGATGTATCTTTTACATGTTCTGTTTGCCATACAACTACTCTCTCTCTCTCTCTCTCTCTCTCTCTCTCTGTCTGTCTGTCTCTCTTTCTATCTTTATCTACTTCACTGCCACATGCCACTCTACTATTGTCTGTATCTTGTTCTTTGTCTGTATCTTTGTCTGTTCTCTCTCTCTTTATCTTTCTCTCTCTCTCTCTCATTCCATATGCCAAACGCCTGCAGCACAATTCGAACAAAGTCAATTCCTTTTTACGTGACTGCCAGGATAAGCCAAAAGTGAGTATGTCCTAGCTATATGGCGCAGCTAGAGTGCGGAATGTGGGGCAATTGTGCTGGAATTGGCCCAAAGATATAGCAGTAGCCCAATATCAAAGCTTTACGCACTTTACAGATACTGAACGGAGTCAGAACGGATCCCACATTTCGCACCTACTATCGTTCCTGCCAGCAGGATCTATGTAATGGCCATAATGGGCGTGTCTATAATTCGAGTGGTACAGCAGGAGGTGCTGGTGCTGGAGCTGGAGCTGCTGGTGGTGGAAATCTGAATGCGATTATAGCTGGCAAAAGTTGTTGTTGCCCAACGGCAAAGTCTGATATCCTTTGGCTGTTGTTTGCCTTGTCGTTGTCGTTGTCGTCTGTTGTTGCTGCAAGGCAACTGTAATTAGCGTCAAATGCAAGCAATGAAATATGACTACAAAAAAAGCGAAAGGATTATGTACTTAAAACAAAAAAAAAATAAAAAAAAAAATTAAATGCCAATTAAAACGCTTTTAACTGTTTCACAAAAAAGAATGAGAAGAATTTTATACTTCTAATTTTGTTTTTTGTTTTAACTGCAAGACAAAATGTTTTGTCTCATTGTTATTGTTGTTGTTGTTGCTCTTTTCACGTCTGCTTGCTAAGGTCAATTGAGCTAAGTTGAGGAGGCGTGTCAGCCAGAGAATTCGGGGGATCGAAAGTCGAGGGGGGGTCAAAGCCTTCAATTGCCAGCTAATTAAAACAAATTAAATGCACGTTAAAAGCAAACATAAATTCAAGCCAACGACACAATTTGCTTGTTCGGTCTGCTTGTCTAATGATTTGATGACATTTTTATGTGTATATATCTTATATATCTGGATTTATATATATATCACACATACATACATATGTAAATTCTCACTCTGTCAAGGTAGAGCACAAAACAACAACAACAACAACAACAATGTCTCAGACTAGCAGCTGCAATGAAGTCATGTACGCCGAATGTCGTAAAAAGTGCTTGGAAAATAAACACGAGCGAAAATCAAGAGAAACAAAAAAAAAAAAAAAAAAACAGTAATAAAAATGAAAATAAAAAACAAATAAGGAGTCGACAGTGTTTTGTATCCTTTTAATTGTTGCCAAACTCTTTAACCTTCATCTTATTGCTGCAGCAGCTAACAGTCCCAACTCACATTTGATTAAGATACAAAAGTTGAGAGCTTTCTAGTGAGAACGCGCATTGTGCATGTTTGTACAAGTCAAGAACATGAACTACAACTTTAGACATTGCTTCGCTTACAAGTACAAGGGACTAAGCATTAACGGGGCTTGAACTTTAGTAATTATAGTTACTGCTGTCTCTGTCTCTCTCTCTCTCTCTCTCTCTGTCTGTTACACCTTGCACCTGAAATCGATGAATCGACTATAAAATCTGGTTAATTCAGCTTAGCATGCGGTT
Source organism: Zaprionus obscuricornis (assembly GCA_037044475.1). NCBI lineage: Eukaryota > Metazoa > Arthropoda > Insecta > Diptera > Drosophilidae > Zaprionus > Zaprionus obscuricornis. Next base: position 43,065 of record JBAMBR010001405.1, read on the forward strand.
TCATGTATTTGAATATGCAAAAATAAATCACATCAATTTCTATTTTCGACTCACGCCTATGTAAGTGTCACTGTGCATGTGTGTGTGTGTATGTTTGTTGACTTCACGCATTAAACTAACATCGACAACAACAACAGCAATAAGAAAAGCAGCAGCAGCCACAGTAGCAGCGGGAAGGAAAAAAAAGAAGAAGCAGAGTGTGTAACACACGCCTGACAGTTGCCGTTGTCGCTGACATTTGTTATTACTGTTGTTGCTTTTTTACTTTCAGTTTGCCTTTTGCTTTTTTTTTTGCTCCCTTGACATGCTTTTTGGCACTTTGGAAAAACACGAAAAATGTTTGCATGGCAAACAAATCGCTGTCATCCGTCGTTGCCGTCGTCGACGTAGCTGCTACTGCTGCTATTGCCGTCTCGCATCTCTCGCCCCTTTTAACACACACACACATTGCCAATGCTAACATGAAAGTACAAAAAAAATACAATACTTACACCACGCCCCAAGCCTGTTCTCGTCGTTTTTCTTATTTCATTCTTTTTTTTGCATTTTGTTTGGATCGGACAGCAATTGCCATTTGGGGATTGAAAATCGCCAGCAACAAGCGTCAAGCGTCAGGCGCCATGTCACATGACATTTGGCAAATTTCAATCAACGGAAATCTATCAACAGCTCCGAGCCTCGAGTATGCTTCATTTTCAGGGTAAACAAAGGCGTAACTGCCAAAGCCAACATGAGTTGGTAACACAAAAAAAATTCTTTTCATATGTAAATTTCAACAATTTCAATAAATGCAATGACAAAAAAAAAACACACACACACATAATAAAATATTTGCATACAACACTGATTCCGCTTATTGAATGACTAATTCACATATCGATCACAAGATCATTTCGCTAGCATGCAATAGTTCACATATCGATAGACTTGGCTTAGCATTGTACAAAGCTAACTAGTTCATGACAGTTCATTTAGTTCACGTATCGATAGTTAGGCGCGTACCATGCAAATGAAGCGAGTTTGTGTAATAAGAAAATTAATTTGTATAAATATGCATTAAAACTAAATTGTAAGTGCTCCATCAATCATTTAATCACTGGCCTTAATAAGAATACAAGCCTAAATATATGCAAATTGTTATTCTACGTCTTATTACGCCAAGTTGAGAAGCCGACAAGCTACTTATTAACTTTGTTTTTCTCTCTTTCTTGTGCTGCTTCTTCTACTTTTGCTCGACACAACACAAAGTTCAACAATAACTTTTACGTTTTTTTTTACGCATTTTTTTCGTTGTTTTTTTTTTTGTGTTGTGCTGTGTTGTGCTTCTAGTGGCCCCATTACCTGATTTAAGTACACCTCTCGAATGTATGTATTATGTACGCCCACAACGTAGACAAACAATTAATTTTAATTGGCAAATTATCTGAGCAAAAAAAAAAAAAAAAACCATAACGGTACCTGGAGAAGTGCCTGCGCCTTGCACGAAGAGTGACAGAGAGAGAGAAAGGTAGAACAAATCTTATTAATATAATTGCGGAAATAATTTACGCTTAACAAATATTTTCTTGATCGCATTTTTTAGTAAAGAGGACGAAACAATTATAGTTCCACAATTCACTTCAGGTGCTAGACTCGAATATACCCGTTCTCAATTATTAAAGTTATAGTACTTAGCCGACTTGAGTCGTATATACCCTTTACTATTAGCGACAGCTGAGTATCTCATGTAAAATATACAAATGTTAAAATATAGGCCAGAAATTGTTTCACTTGTTTTCGTTATTGTTGTTATTGTTTTTGGCTCATGTTGCTGTCAAAAGTCAAAGACTTTCTTCAGCTCCTGCTTCTGTTCCAGCTGTGCTTCACCCACAAGGTGTTTGTATTCTGCCACATTATAAATTCACTTGCTTCGTCGCTACAACTTTTCAGTTACTAAATATATACATATATAGATATGTTTATGGATATGTAGATATGTAAATGACGACGACGTCTGACAACAGTGCACACAGCGGGTGAGTTTTGCGGAGCAAGTTGGCACGTTCAATGACTGCGTCGTTTCCATTCCGTTTAACCATTATCCATAGTAGTCGCTGCGTGCACTAAAACTTATCCATTGACGACCGCAATTTGTGGTATGGTCCTGTGGCATGACAGTGAATTTCGTAGACGAAGCTGACAGACAGACTGGCGGTTAGAAGGACGTATTGGACGGACGGACAGATAGATGGGACAATAGTTGGCTCTGTTAAATGTCCAATTGGCATTACAATGGCTTACCCCCAGCACCATTAAACACTCCCACTGCCAGTACCAGTACCAATGGCATTTGTTGCAGTGCAATGAACCTGCCACAAAGTCCAGAGCCAACAATTGGAATTTCTTTCTCTCTCTCTCTCTCTCTGTCTCTCTCTCTCTCTCACATACACACACTTTCTCTGTTTGCCATTGTCTTCAGTTTTCCGTCTACATCTTTAGCTCTGTCTCATTTTCTGTCTTTGATCTGCAGTACCGGAAACTATGCAGCCATTTCGCTAGCTATTTTTCCCCTAGAGACTTTTTCTCCCTCGCCCTCACCCTCTGCCTTTGTATATGTCTTTCTCTCTTTGCATCTTAGTCTTTATGTCTCTCTATGTCTTCATTATATTCGTATTATTGCATTCACAGTCAGTCAATAAACACAAATGCTGCACCTCTGTCTGGCGCCTCTGGATACTGGCGACTGTCTCCCACAGGTTACACTCACAATTCACACACTCTCAGTCTTCCCCCTCTTCTACCTCTCTCTCTCTCTCTCTCTGTCTGTCTGTATTGCGGCTTTTCGATCTTACAATTTCAGTTAAAAATAAAATGCAATTTATTGTTGCCCATTTGCCAAAAAAGCAAAAAAACGGGAAGACAAGTCACAAATTGCACAATTCCAATGCATGTGTTATAATTTTTTTCGGCAAAAGAAAAATATTATTAAAAAAAAAAGAACAGAAATCTGACTGAAAGAACAAATGCATGAAATAATAATATATTTATATATATATAAAAAAAAAAAAAAAAAAATTAAATATCGTCAGCAATAAGAACAACAATAACAACAACAAAGAGAAAAGCAAAAGGCAAAGTCAAAGAAGGCGGAACATGCGACTAAAAGTCGCGTGATTTATGCGAGCAGCAACAGAAGAATAAAAAAAAAAAAAAGAAAAAAAAGGAAAAGAACTGAACAGAACAGACAGAATGTCTTCAGCTTCCTCCTCTGCAACGTTGCTGCCAATGCTGCCCGCTTGTCACACCCACTAAAGGGAACTGGAACGCGCTCGCAATATGAAAATGATGGGCGTGGCAGACGTGTGGGCTGCACTGTACACTATGTATATACCCAAGAGGCACGTCGGCAAATTTGCTTAAAGCAAACATTTGATACAATCGCAATCGCTTCTAAACAGACAGTAAGACAGAAAGAGAGAGAGAGAGAGAGAGGAGTGGCAGAGATAGAGATGAGTGAGTGAGATAGGTAATGTGTAAAAGAAAACGTCAAGCCAAAAGGTGAAATGAAATGAAATGAAACCAATAAATATTAAAGTACTTAAAATATCATAAACAAAATCAATTTAATTCATCTTGAGGTAAACAAATTTATTGCCCAACTGTCAAACTTGTTTATTTATGCTTCATATTTTATTTATTTATTCAGTTTTAAGTTGAAGAAAACAAAACAAAAAAAAAAAAAAAACTGTTATAATGAAAATATGCCAAAGTTTTTTACTTTTTTTTTTGTTGTTTTCTTTCACCTTGTGTGTACTTGATTTTCAAAAAATATATAGTACTACTATATATAATGTGAAGTCTGAAGGTTTTATATTAATTGATTGCTTTGCCTCATTTACAGATATACATTTTTTTCTTGACCTTTTTGTAAGCTAATTAGACATTTCTCTTATTTATATATAGAAAATATACTTATGTTCCCCACATTTCGCTCAGTGTATTAAATATTGATGGATACTTTTGGCCTATTTCAAATTATGAAATGAGAAAAGCAGAAAAAAAAAAGAAAATCAAAGCGACGTCACATAATTTTTCTCATTTCTCATTTTTGATTTTTTTTATGATTTTAGATGTTTGCCGCTTAAATTAAGCGTAAAATTTTGTTTGGACAACACGATAATTAAACAAAACAAAAACATA
>JBAMBR010001406.1:0-62112 GCA_037044475.1 Zaprionus obscuricornis
TGCTGGTAGTCCAAGCCGAGAGGCCTTGCATTTACATAACACACACAATCTATGGTTGTTATGTTTAAATGTAACACTTACCTTTTTGGCTATTTTTTATTTATTTGTTGATGATTTGCACAAATTTTACAGAGATTTTATTAATTTTCTACACGTAACAAAACTCTGACTCCGACACTGCTGTCAACAGCGCAGGCCACACTGTTCTCGAAAATAGTGTTACCGAATGGTTGAATATAAATATATGATATTTTGCACTAATTATTACCGATATATCGATAATAAAATCTAATACACAGGGTAAAAGGCAAATTAAAATATCCGTATATCGATACAAAAGCAACAGCCGGTGCAATGTTTCCATTGGAAATAAAAATCTAATTTAAATACTCATTGGAACGAGTTTTCAAATACACCTGTAAACACACACTAGTGTTTCAGCGAAGTGATGTTGTTCATTGCGACAATACAAATTAAACAACAAATCAACAATTGGAATTTTAAAACCAGCAAATAAAACATAAATTACACTAATCAGTCTTACATTAATTATGACTCAAAAGTTATTGCAAACAAGGTTATAATGATTAATAAATTATTTACCGTCTTATAAATCATTAATTGTCTGAATTTTCTGTAATTATTCTGTCATGTTTTCAACTTTGTACTGAAAAATTGAATATTGTGGGCGAGATAGTTAAATTTCACACTCTTAGATAAATTCAATTTTACAACCGTTCTAACAGAAAATAAATTTGAAAAATCTGTATTGAACTGTATTATAATACAGTTAAGTTTGATTAATGCAGACTTACTATGCTCGTTTTTGCTATTAATAAGTTTTGCTTTTTGTTAATATCAACTGTGATATTATCCGTTTCACTTAAGAATTATCTCTATGTTTATGTAAAAGAAGAAAATAAAAAACAAACGTTTTTCAAAATGCAGAATTAGGAACTAGTCGAGTCACCGATGTTCTTCCCCCTAAATGTCGACATGTTGATGTTATTTTCATTATTACTGTGAACCCGACTGATCCGGTGTGCTCGTAAAGAGTTTGATCATATGGCCGACGAAGAGAAACAGCTGTTATTAGCGATAATATCGATATCCATAACAGTTTTAGCCTGTTCATAGTACAAACATCGTCTTATAACGATATATCGATACAAGCGCAACATCCCTAAATTTATTTGGATTTTTCACAAGAAAAAACATCAGCCCGCGCACAATTCTCACGTAAAATGAAATTCTAATACGAATTCATATTGCATTAAGTTGTTAAACAAGCACTTACGTGGCGACAATACACATTCACACCAACACACATACACAAACTTATACACACACTACACCCTGTATACTGGACGTACGACGCTCCCAAAAGGTAAGCGACACCAATAATAAAAAAAAACAAGAACAACAACAACAACAAGCCGCTTATCAGAAACAGCAGAAAGAACAAAAAATAACTAGCATTAATTATGTACCAAAAATGGGCAAATAATATCATAACTGTAAATAGAATCTCTACTGCTTTATTTATCATTAATTATCACAACGCAACACAGTTTTTCATTCTTTGTTTGTGGTGCAGAATCTGTGACGTGTCCAATTAGAATCTAGTTAGAACAATGTGCGGCTCTCCGAATGCAACCACTGGAACTGGTACCAGAGCTTTGATTCTGGTAGGAGGATATGGCACACGGCTGCGTCCTTTGACACTAAGCACACCTAAACCTTTAGTTGAATTTGCCAATAAACCAATATTATTGCATCAACTTGAGGCACTTGTCGATGCAGGTTGCACTCAGGTGAGTTGCAACAACAACAACAACAACAACGACATTAATGATAACAATAATAATTTATATAACTGTTATTTCAGGTCATACTTGCAGTCAGCTATCGAGCTGAGCAAATGGAACAAGAACTCAAAGTCGAAGCAGATAAATTGGGCGTCGAGCTAATATTTTCACACGAAAGTGAACCCTTGGGTACAGCTGGACCCCTGGCACTGGCCAAACCCATTTTATCGGCGAGCACTGAACCATTTTTTGTACTCAATTCAGATGTTATCTGTGATTTCCCTTTCAAGCAACTTGTCCAATTCCATCGCAATCATGGCAAAGAAGGAACAATTGTTGTCACCAAAGTTGAGGAGCCCTCAAAGTATGGTGTTGTTCTGTACGATGAAGCCGGTTGCATTAAGAATTTTATTGAGAAACCGCAGGAGTTTATTAGCAATAAAATCAATGCCGGCATCTATATATTTAATCCATCCGTACTGGAACGCATCGAGGTGAAACCAACATCCATTGAGAAAGAAGTGTTTCCCGATATGGCGCAACAGCAGGAACTTTATGCAATGGATTTGACTGGCTTTTGGATGGACATTGGTCAACCCAAAGACTTTCTAACCGGTTAGTTAGTGTCTGTGTCTCTGTCTCTGTTTCCGCCTCCGTTAGTGCTTATGCCTATACCCGTGAATCATTATGACAATATGAATGAGCACAAGCTTAACTTATTTTCAATTGGTTCATTAGCGTTTACTGTTAATTTTTATCTCTTACTTGTTATCTCTTAACAGCTATCAGTCCATTTTATTCCCTTGGCTGTTTTTCCCCGCATGTGTATTTTTAATCAATTTATGAACTGTTTTCTTGGAAGCAGTCGATCAACTACCACTAATGGAATCTTTTTTTTTTATTTTGCTTTTAATTTCAATGGAAGTCTAATTGGTGTTCAGCTCATTGACTGTGACTGACAGATAAACAAACATAATGGAAATAGAAGATAAATATATGTTGCATTTTGTAGAGTTGCCTAGAAAATAATTTTTTAATTTTTGTCTATGATTTCTTGTGCTTAGTATCAGTATTAAGATTAGAATTTAGTTGAACTCTATGTTAATTTTTGATTACATATTTTGCATATTAATCTAATTGATTTCTCTTGCCGCAGGAATGTGCCTTTATCTCAGCTCGCTGCGTCAGAAGCAATCGAGTAAATTGTACACTGGACCCGGCGTTGTGGGAAATGTTTTAGTTGATCCAACGGCTAAAATAGGCGAAGGTTGTCGCATTGGACCAAATGTGACAATTGGACCCGATGTTGTCATTGAAGATGGGGTTTGCATTAAACGTTCGACCATACTGAAAGGTGCCATTGTGCGTTCACATTCGTGGCTTGATTCCTGCATTGTCGGTTGGCGTTCCACTGTTGGTCGTTGGGTGCGCATCGAGGGGATTACAGTATTGGGCGAGGATGTTATTGTCAAGGATGAACTTTATGTCAATGGTGGTCAAGTATTGCCACACAAAAGTATTGCTGCCAGTGTGCCCGAGCCACAGATAATAATGTGAAACTGGGAGAAGATTAATATGATAATGATTATAATTATGATTATTGTAAATACTACATATAGATTATTTTATAATATCATTATTATATGATGCAATGATGTATTATCGATGCATTCGATTTGCCTTTTCTGTGCGTGTGCGTGTGTGTATGTGTATGTGTGTGTGTGTATGTGCGAAATATTTTAATAATTAAGCTCAACTTTTTGTCAATAATTCTAAAAAAAAAAAAAAAAAAAAAAAAATCAAAGAAAATCAAAGAAAACCATAAATACATTTCCATTAATTAGCCAGGCTAAAACAAAAAGCGATAACATTAATTTACTTAAGGCAATTTAAACACGATAAATGAATTGTACGCCCAAAAGTTTCTTCTTTTGTTTTTGTTTTTTTTTTAATTTTTTATTGCTCGTTTTGTATAATTAAATTTTAGTCAAATATATATATACATATATATTAAATACGCCAAATGCAAATGTTATTACTTCGACAACTGTTTGCTGTTGCCTGAGCAACCGAGCACAAAAGTCAAAGAAAACCACAACAAACAAATGTAAAATTAAAGAAATTAGAATTGATGAAGAAAAATGTTGACAACATTTGGCTGGATGCATATGGATGAAGCACCACAGAATGTGCTTTGGGAGGATAAGGAAGTAAGATTCGATAGTCCGCAATTGTAAGTTAATACCTCTTTATTTTTCAATATATCAGCTAAATCAAATTAAATATATTTTAGACATACACGCCTACGCAATGGCGAAAAAATCTTGGATACAATTTATCATATTGAGGATACAAAGGGAAATCCTGGTGATACTGGCAAACTATTGGTCACTAATTTACGTCTCTTATGGCATTCGCTCGTTCACAAAAAATTCAATTTGTGTTAGTTTTAATAACTTACCAAATATGTAACTAGAACTAAAAAATGAATAATTTTTAAATTGTGATTCATGCAGCTATTGGTTATGCACGCATTAATAATACAAACACAAAGATGATGCATATGAACACCAAGGGACGAATACCAAGCCAGGCACTATACATTTTGGCCCTAAGCAATGATACAAGATATGAATTTTTATTTACCGATGTGTCTGGGGAGACGGCACGACGCGAGCAGCCGATTTTTGCCAGTGTCTTTGATGTGCATCAGTAATTAAATTAATTTAATTTTAATTAATTTCTTTTAATTACAATTATATTTGCAATTTATTTTCAGTTTATATCAACGGACGTTTCTCTATCGTGATTTAAAGTTACGCGGATCGATAATGCAGTCGGGACAATTGATTATATTGCCGGCTGAACAGGTTTATACACAGGCACCTGGTGTCTGGAATCTATCCAGTGATCAGGGTAATCTTGGCAGTTTTGTGGTGACCAATATACGTCTGGTCTGGTTTGCCGATGCCAACGAAACCTTCAACATAAGTTTGCCCTATTTGCAGATTGACTGTGTAAGAGAGAAAAAGAAAGAGTCGAGTGTAGGTTGCAGTTGCAGTAGCATTCAATGTTTTATTTTCTTTTAGATACGCATACGTGAGTCGAAATATGGCCCGGCTTTGGTAATACAGACGACAGAGACTGGCGGCAGTTATCTATTAGGTTTTCGCATTGATCCCGTTGAACGTCTTAATGAACTAAACAAAGAGCTAAATTCTCTGCATGTCATCTACTTGGAGCAACCAAATTTTGGTGTTAAATATGATCCAAAGGATGCACAACAACGTATGGCTGCTGCCGCTGAAGAAGCTGCTGCACTGGCGGCACAATTAAAAATTGAGGATTATCAAGAATTAGATGAAGGACAAGAACGTGAAATTAATACTAAGCTAAATAAATATCTTGCTGCTGACTCATTGGGCGTCTTGCCAAACAGCGAGCAACGATCTAAGACGGAGCCAGTCTATTGCAAGGAACTTGGTTTTGCCATGGAACCGATACCCGATGGCTACAAGCTGCAGGATCTATGGAATGTTATGCCCACAAAAATGGCAACATTTGATGAATGAGACAGAATATGAGAAGTCAAAAAAAAAAATCCATTTATTAATGATATTAATAAAATAATTGGAAAAAGATGCGCTCGAAAAATTGTAAAAAAAAAAATAATTGACAAATTTTTCATTGAATGATTTCATATACATATATTCTATATATAAATATATATGTATATAGTTAAATAAAGATTGCAGATTAAAAAAAAAAAGAAATATTCACACTACTACATATCGTCGTAATATCATCAAGAAAAAAAAGACAACAATTTTTGTTTGTCTATAATTCTTTACAGTTTTATTGACACATACAACTTCACTGTGTGTTTAAGTAATTTTTGCTCTGTTTTAATGTTTTTTTTTTTATTTTTATTTTTTTTTTATTAGTTTTGTTTTCTAAGTAATATCCATAGAGCTTACGTTTTGTTTTGTGGAATCGCTTGAAACTGTTATTAAGCTTACGGCTAAGTCAAATATTTCTTTTGTTTCTTTATTTATTTTTTGCTGTTGTTGTTCTTGTTGCCAAATTCGTTGGCAACTCAATGTAATTCTTCTTGTTGTTCTTACAACATAGAATTCTATATAATTATCAATGATTTTTTATAGAGATTTATCAATTTTTTCACTTGCAAATTAAGATTTTTTGTTATACATATATTTTTTTTAATTTAATTTATAATTTTAATATTTCTTTGTTTTGTTTGCTTCTTATCATTCTTATTTTTTTTTTTGTATAAATTAATTCATATCACAACACACAGTTGATTTGACCGACATACATATAATCATAGATCGCTGCTATAGTGTTTATATATATATATATATAATAAATATATAGGTAGAGAGAGTAAAGTTTATGCTTTGTTTAATCTGTTTTCTTTTTTATTGTATATATAATTTTATTTTATTTCATTTATTTATGTTTTGTAAGTTTTATTGTGTGTGTTTTAAATTGTTGATGTTTATATTTGATGTGTATTTAAAATGTATGAATTGTTTATTTTATTTTCTATGCTATAAATTCTAATTAAACTTAATTAAATATATAGGAAATTAATATTAGTTGTGGCGTTGTTTTTCTATTGTAGTTGTAGTTGTTATTATTATTTCTTTGTTGGTTTCCTTGCTGCCTCAGAGACAGTCACAGAATATAGTTCGAATACATAATTACATTTGGAAAAATTGTAACTTAAATAGAGATAATTATCCATCATACAGCATATAGACACAATGTAGAAAATAAAAACTAAACAATTAAAAAAAATATTCACTAAATTTATACATATAGATATACATATTATGAACAAAATATCATCTCAGGAATGGCTTATAAATTACGATTTGTATTGATTTCGTTTTTACATATTTCTTTTCTTAATACTTTCTTTGTTTACTTTCCTTTTTTTCTCGTTTCTTTTAATTTTTTAATTTTTGGGCAACTCTTTGCAACATAAATTTCTAAGTTTTGTTATTTTTTTATTTTTGCCTTTAAGTAAGATGTTTTCTTTTTTTAACGTTATATAATATTCGTGTCGTTATTCATCAGTCTTGAAGACCAGAGAGTTAATATTATATATTTTCTTGCTTATTTTTATATCATATCATCGACAAGTGACAAGTGAAGTGAAGAAGCTCAAGGGGAAAGAGGAATCAATAAACATAACTCATGAGAAAATTCACAAAAAAAAAAAAAAAAAAACATTGAAAAGAAGAAAATTATAATTTAAGATCATCTTGGCTTCACACTTCACGATTCAAGATAATTTCGCACATTAAACAATGAGATAGATACTCGCTTACACTAAGTGAAATGAAATTAGAACCAAAGGCTTGGTATTAAAATGTTTGCATTTTTCCTTATTTCATTTCTATTGTTGCAACGCAACAATACTTCTTGTGGCATTGGCTGGCATTATGACATTGCCTTGAGGTGCACGACGTTCCAATGACTAAACTTTAGGAAACCAAATCTGACATGTACCATATATATGCATACATATACATATACATATACACAGAGATACAGAATTATAATGTTTAAATATGTTGCTGTGTATGTGTGTTGTGTTTGTTTTCTTATTTCCTGCTGGCAGAGATCTGTTGACGCGCACGTTGACGTGTCATGGGCGGTGAAGGACGCGTTGCTGACGTTATGGATGCGTTGCTGCTAACGGTGCCAGTTGTGGTGCGTCTCTTCCGTTTTGGCGGTGCAGCATCAACAGCAACTGGAGCAACAACTGCAGATTTTTTGGCAGTAACTGGAGCGGTAGCTGATGCTGATGCAGCAGTATCTTTTGGTGCTTTGCGACGTCGTTTGGCTGTTAAGAGTGGCGCACGACGTCGTCGCTTAGTGGCTGCCTTTGGTTTGACTGCAACTGCAATTGCTGCTGTGGATGCAGCTGTCTCCTTGCCTGTATTTGAGGTGTGTTGTTGTTGTTGTGTGGTGTTTTTCTTGTTATCGGTTTTTGTGTTAATGTTGAAACTGATGTCAGCCTCATGTGGCACAAAAGCCGATACGGTGGCATATTGTGGTAATATCAATGTACTGCAAATATCAAAAATTATTGATTACATTTTAACTACAATTTCAAATATGATTTAATTTTAAGTAAAATTTTACCTGAGCTTTGGCTTATTTACAACCGCAGGCTTTGTGAGCTTTTTCAGACCATGCTCAGCCTCCGCTTCAATGTTATCTTCATTCTCATCGTCTTCATCATTATCTACATACTCGTCATCATCATCATCATCATCACTATACAAATTGGCAGTAGGCGGCTGAAATTTAGGATGCTTCAGTTCAAAGCCGCGCGCTTTGTTGCTAATAGATAAAAGATTAAGTTAAATAAAATTTATATATTTAAATAGAGTTAAAAATGTAATGTTTTACTTACATTTTAATGGGCGTTATGGGCATGGGACGTATGGGTTTAAACAGGCAGAGATCCATGAGTAAACTATCTGTGCTCGCATTACGTTTGCGCGCCGATGCTGAACGATGTAGTGCGGTGGGTGGCACAGCAAATTGTTGCAGATATATACTTGTGGGTGCAACATACGGTTGGCTAACAGGGCCCAAGGACAACTTTGATGTTGAACTCTGTTGGCTTTGACTTTGAATCTGACTGTGGCTGTAACTGTGACTCTGACTGATGCTATGACTGTGACTTTGACTCTGACTGTGACTGTGGCTATTACTCTGACTGCGACTGTTACTGAAGCTCTGACTGTGACTACTGCTGTGCTGGCTGATATTACTTTGACTTTGACTATTGCTGCTGCTGCCCGAACTGGAGCCCATAATGCCGCCAGCGCCGGAGAATTTACGTTTCTCTGTCAATTGTTGTTGTGCTTGAAGTAAGGGTATTGCAGTTGCTGGTGTTGTCGCCGATAGAACGAGTGCCTTGTGCACTGTATCCTTTATAAATTCGGTGCCACGGTGCAATCGTACTGACAGTGTTTTCATTATAGCAGTTGCCGCATTGCTCGCTAAGCTGCTGGCACTGCCACTGGCGCTGGCGCTCGTATGAGCATTGGCTGTGGTCGGCCGTTGTGCGGTTATTGAAACTGTTGTTGATTTTACTCTCTGCTTGTCCCTAATTGTGCTCGATGTTGTAACTGTTCTTGTTCCTGTTCCAGTTCCTGCAGTCGCATCTGTTGTTGTTGATGATGTGGTGGGATCGTTTGCTCCGGCTGTGATATTGCTAACATTATTATTATTGTTGCTGTTTATTTTACGTGTGGCGGCGCTTGTTGTGTCATATGTGTAGGGCGCTGCTTGCCCCGCTGCTGCCAGCAACATTTTATTATTGCTGGTTAATGCAGCTGCTTTCCGCTGCTTCTTCCACTTTTACACCTATCCTCACCAATACTTCCACTACTACTACTACTCTTACTACTACTACCGTTTCACCTACTCCTACTCCTACTTCAACTTGCAGTACTTCTATTGCTCCTGACACTGCTGTTCGCTGTGTTTGCTCTGTCAGCTGCTTTTTCACTAGCGACACTAACATAACCGGCGTTTGTTATCACATACACAAATAAAACGCAATCATTATTGCACTGCTTTTATTTTTGGCATTTTCTCTTTTTGCTTTTTTGTTTTTTTCCTTATTTCGTTTTTGATTTTCTTATTTTATATTAGCAGCTGGAGTAAATGCTTTTCATTTTCCTTTACATTTTGGATTAATTGTTGTCCCATCTGTATTTTTATAATAAATAAAAATCGATATAAAAAATCATTTTACTTACTAAGATCGACATCCGCTTTACGTCAATTAAACGTCAATTTAAAATATTTTTTAAAAGACTAACTAAAATTTAAATCTATCAAAATTTAACTGCAACTAAAGAGTTGAGTATCTTTAAAGTAAAAATTAAGCTTGACTTGACTTTCCATTTAACAATCTCATATATGCATTTACATCTCAAACTTTTCTTTATAGCCAATTCAAGCCTACTAATACTTCATTTCTCTTTTTGTTTCTTTCAACCACATCAAAGTCCATTAAAAAACTTCATTATATTCTGGCAGAGAGCAAATCAATTTTGATTTACAACAAGATGAAACAACAACAACAACAACAATAATAATAATAATAATAATAACCGACATATATCAATATGTTTCGGAGCTCGTGAGTTTCCCCTCAAAGTTCAAATCCAAATTAATTACGAACCATAAAGGTATACAAATAACGCGAACAGTGTGTACACACCAGTTATATTATTTGTTTACTCCAGCTGTTAATATAAAATAAGATAATTTAAATATGTCAGCTTAATAATCTAAAAGTAACTTTTAACCAAATTTAATAAAGTCTGAGCAAATATCGTAAATACATATTTATTAAACAGTATTTGTTTTTTATTTTATTTTACCAAACTGCTACACAACTGTTGAGTGTTAAAACCACTGTTCTTTCGTGGTGAATTCATCACTAGCTACAGCTGCTGCTGATGAATGAACATGCAGTAGTAAGGTGTAAAACATAGCAAAACGTAAAAATTTGTGCGTTTTGTGGCAGTAAACCGCAACAAAACAAATGCTATAAACAATTGAAAAAATAAGTGTACAGTGATATAAACACAAAAAAAAACAACTAAAGTCAGTGCATTTGCAAATTGTGTATGAAATTGACAGAATATACGACCGGTGAATGATGCGCAAAGGCCTAACAAATCCAGTCAAAGCCACACACAATGGAAGCGAAGGCAAAAAAGTAGTAGGAGTATGTTGAATAAGATTGTAGTAGTGTTGTACGAAAGAGCATGCAAACAGAAATTGGGCAAAAATTGATGTGAAGAAGCAGCAGTGGAAGCAAAACGACGAAACAAAAAGACAAAACACACAAGTCAAAAAATAAAACTAAAATCAAATCAAAAACGAAATAAGGAAAAAAACAAAAAAGCAAAAAGAGAAAATGCCAAAAATAAAAGCAGTGCAATAATGATTGCGTTTTATTTGTGTATGTGATAACAAACGCCGGTTATGTTAGTGTCGCTAGTGAAAAAGCAGCTGACAGAGCAAACACAGCGAACAGCAGTGTCAGGAGCAATAGAAGTACTGCAAGTTGAAGTAGGAGTAGGAGTAGGTGAAACGGTAGTAGTAGTAAGAGTAGTAGTAGTAGTGGAAGTATTGGTGAGGATAGGTGTAAAAGTGGAAGAAGCAGCGGAAAGCAGCTGCATTAACCAGCAATAATAAAATGTTGCTGGCAGCAGCGGGGCAAGCAGCGCCCTACACATATGACACAACAAGCGCCGCCACACGTAAAATAAACAGCAACAATAATAATAATGTTAGCAATATCACAGCCGGAGCAAACGATCCCACCACATCATCAACAACAACAGATGCGACTGCAGGAACTGGAACAGGAACAAGAACAGTTACAACATCGAGCACAATTAGGGACAAGCAGAGAGTAAAATCAACAACAGTTTCAATAACCGCACAACGGCCGACCACAGCCAATGCTCATACGAGCGCCAGCGCCAGTGGCAGTGCCAGCAGCTTAGCGAGCAATGCGGCAACTGCTATAATGAAAACACTGTCAGTACGATTGCACCGTGGCACCGAATTTATAAAGGATACAGTGCACAAGGCACTCGTTCTATCGGCGACAACACCAGCAACTGCAATACCCTTACTTCAAGCACAACAACAATTGACAGAGAAACGTAAATTCTCCGGCGCTGGCGGCATTATGGGCTCCAGTTCGGGCAGCAGCAGCAATAGTCAAAGTCAAAGTAATATCAGCCAGCACAGCAGTAGTCACAGTCAGAGCTTCAGTAACAGTCGCAGTCAGAGTAATAGCCACAGTCACAGTCAGAGTCAAAGTCACAGTCATAGCATCAGTCAGAGTCACAGTTACAGCCACAGTCAGATTCAAAGTCAAAGCCAACAGAGTTCAACATCAAAGTTGTCCTTGGGCCCTGTTAGCCAACCGTATGTTGCACCCACAAGTATATATCTGCAACAATTTGCTGTGCCACCCACCGCACTACATCGTTCAGCATCGGCGCGCAAACGTAATGCGAGCACAGATAGTTTACTCATGGATCTCTGCCTGTTTAAACCCATACGTCCCATGCCCATAACGCCCATTAAAATGTAAGTAAAACATTACATTTTTAACTCTATTTAAATATATAAATTTTATTTAACTTAATCTTTTATCTATTAGCAACAAAGCGCGCGGCTTTGAACTGAAGCATCCTAAATTTCAGCCGCCTACTGCCAATTTGTATAGTGATGATGATGATGATGATGACGAGTATGTAGATAATGATGAAGACGATGAGAATGAAGATAACATTGAAGCGGAGGCTGAGCATGGTCTGAAAAAGCTCACAAAGCCTGCGGTTGTAAATAAGCCAAAGCTCAGGTAAAATTTTACTTAAAATTAAATCATATTTGAAATTGTAGTTAAAATGTAATCAATAATTTTTGATATTTGCAGTACATTGATATTACCACAATATGCCACCGTATCGGCTTTTGTGCCACATGAGGCTGACATCAGTTTCAACATTAACACAAAAACCGATAACAAGAAAAACACCACACAACAACAACAACACACCTCAAATACAGGCAAGGAGACAGCTGCATCCACAGCAGCAATTGCAGTTGCAGTCAAACCAAAGGCAGCCACTAAGCGACGACGTCGTGCGCCACTCTTAACAGCCAAACGACGTCGCAAAGCACCAAAAGATACTGCTGCATCAGCATCAGCTACCGCTCCAGTTACTGCCAAAAAATCTGCAGTTGTTGCTCCAGTTGCTGTTGATGCTGCACCGCCAAAACGGAAGAGACGCACCACAACTGGCACCGTTAGCAGCAACGCATCCATAACGTCAGCAACGCGTCCTTCACCGCCCATGACACGTCAACGTGCGCGTCAACAGATCTCTGCCAGCAGGAAATAAGAAAACAAACACAACACACATACACAGCAACATATTTAAACATTATAATTCTGTATCTCTGTGTATATGTATATGTATATGTATGCATATATATGGTACATGTCAGATTTGGTTTCCTAAAGTTTAGTCATTGGAACGTCGTGCACCTCAAGGCAATGTCATAATGCCAGCCAATGCCACAAGAAGTATTGTTGCGTTGCAACAATAGAAATGAAATAAGGAAAAATGCAAACATTTTAATACCAAGCCTTTGGTTCTAATTTCATTTCACTTAGTGTAAGCGAGTATCTATCTCATTGTTTAATGTGCGAAATTATCTTGAATCGTGAAGTGTGAAGCCAAGATGATCTTAAATTATAATTTTCTTCTTTTCAATGTTTTTTTTTTTTTTTTTTTTGTGAATTTTCTCATGAGTTATGTTTATTGATTCCTCTTTCCCCTTGAGCTTCTTCACTTCACTTGTCACTTGTCGATGATATGATATAAAAATAAGCAAGAAAATATATAATATTAACTCTCTGGTCTTCAAGACTGATGAATAACGACACGAATATTATATAACGTTAAAAAAAGAAAACATCTTACTTAAAGGCAAAAATAAAAAAATAACAAAACTTAGAAATTTATGTTGCAAAGAGTTGCCCAAAAATTAAAAAATTAAAAGAAACGAGAAAAAAAGGAAAGTAAACAAAGAAAGTATTAAGAAAAGAAATATGTAAAAACGAAATCAATACAAATCGTAATTTATATATTACTTAGAAAACAAAACTAAATAAAAAAAAAATAAAAATAAAAAAAAACATTAAAACAGAGCAAAAATTACTTAAACACACAGTGAAGTTGTATGTGTCAATAAAACTGTAAAGAATTATAGACAAACAAAAATTTGTTGTCTTTTTTTTCTTGATGATATTACGACGATATGTAGTAGTGTGAATATTTCTTTTTTTTTTTAATCTGCAATCTTTATTTAACTATATACATATATATTTATATATAGAATATATGTATATGAAATCATTCAATGAAAAATTTGTCAATTATTTTTTTTTTTACAATTTTCCGAGCGCATCTTTTTCCAATTATTTTATTAATATCATTAATAAATGGATTTTTTTTCTGACTTCTCATATTCTGTCTCATTCATCAAATGTTGCCATTTTTGTGGGCATAACATTCCATAGATCCTGCAGCTTGTAGCCATCGGGTATCGGTTCCATGGCAAAACCAAGTTCCTTGCAATAGACTGGCTCCGTCTTAGATCGTTGCTCGCTGTTTGGCAAGACGCCCAATGAGTCAGCAGCAAGATATTTATTTAGCTTAGTATTAATTTCACGTTCTTGTCCTTCATCTAATTCTTGATAATCCTCAATTTTTAATTGTGCCGCCAGTGCAGCAGCTTCTTCAGCGGCAGCAGCCATACGTTGTTGTGCATCCTTTGGATCATATTTAACACCAAAATTTGGTTGCTCCAAGTAGATGACATGCAGAGAATTTAGCTCTTTGTTTAGTTCATTAAGACGTTCAACGGGATCAATGCGAAAACCTAATAGATAACTGCCGCCAGTCTCTGTCGTCTGTATTACCAAAGCCGGGCCATATTTCGACTCACGTATGCGTATCTAAAAGAAAATAAAACATTGAATGCTACTGCAACTGCAACCTACACTCGACTCTTTCTTTTTCTCTCTTACACAGTCAATCTGCAAATAGGGCAAACTTATGTTGAAGGTTTCGTTGGCATCGGCAAACCAGACCAGACGTATATTGGTCACCACAAAACTGCCAAGATTACCCTGATCACTGGATAGATTCCAGACACCAGGTGCCTGTGTATAAACCTGTTCAGCCGGCAATATAATCAATTGTCCCGACTGCATTATCGATCCGCGTAACTTTAAATCACGATAGAGAAACGTCCGTTGATATAAACTGAAAATAAATTGCAAATATAATTGTAATTAAAAGAAATTAATTAAAATTAAATTAATTTAATTACTGATGCACATCAAAGACACTGGCAAAAATCGGCTGCTCGCGTCGTGCCGTCTCCCCAGACACATCGGTAAATAAAAATTCATATCTTGTATCATTGCTTAGGGCCAAAATGTATAGTGCCTGGCTTGGTATTCGTCCCTTGGTGTTCATATGCATCATCTTTGTGTTTGTATTATTAATGCGTGCATAACCAATAGCTGCATGAATCACAATTTAAAAATTATTCATTTTTTAGTTCTAGTTACATATTTGGTAAGTTATTAAAACTAACACAAATTGAATTTTTTGTGAACGAGCGAATGCCATAAGAGACGTAAATTAGTGACCAATAGTTTGCCAGTATCACCAGGATTTCCCTTTGTATCCTCAATATGATAAATTGTATCCAAGATTTTTTCGCCATTGCGTAGGCGTGTATGTCTAAAATATATTTAATTTGATTTAGCTGATATATTGAAAAATAAAGAGGTATTAACTTACAATTGCGGACTATCGAATCTTACTTCCTTATCCTCCCAAAGCACATTCTGTGGTGCTTCATCCATATGCATCCAGCCAAATGTTGTCAACATTTTTCTTCATCAATTCTAATTTCTTTAATTTTACATTTGTTTGTTGTGGTTTTCTTTGACTTTTGTGCTCGGTTGCTCAGGCAACAGCAAACAGTTGTCGAAGTAATAACATTTGCATTTGGCGTATTTAATATATATGTATATATATATTTGACTAAAATTTAATTATACAAAACGAGCAATAAAAAATTAAAAAAAAAAAAACAAAAGAAGAAACTTTTGGGCGTACAATTCATTTATCGTGTTTAAATTGCCTTAAGTAAATTAATGTTATCGCTTTTTGTTTTAGCCTGGCTAATTAATGGAAATGTATTTATGGTTTTCTTTGATTTTCTTTGATTTTTTTTTTTTTTTTTTTTTTTTTAGAATTATTGACAAAAAGTTGAGCTTAATTATTAAAATATTTCGCACATACACACACACACATACACATACACACACGCACACGCACAGAAAAGGCAAATCGAATGCATCGATAATACATCATTGCATCATATAATAATGATATTATAAAATAATCTATATGTAGTATTTACAATAATCATAATTATAATCATTATCATATTAATCTTCTCCCAGTTTCACATTATTATCTGTGGCTCGGGCACACTGGCAGCAATACTTTTGTGTGGCAATACTTGACCACCATTGACATAAAGTTCATCCTTGACAATAACATCCTCGCCCAATACTGTAATCCCCTCGATGCGCACCCAACGACCAACAGTGGAACGCCAACCGACAATGCAGGAATCAAGCCACGAATGTGAACGCACAATGGCACCTTTCAGTATGGTCGAACGTTTAATGCAAACCCCATCTTCAATGACAACATCGGGTCCAATTGTCACATTTGGTCCAATGCGACAACCTTCGCCTATTTTAGCCGTTGGATCAACTAAAACATTTCCCACAACGCCGGGTCCAGTGTACAATTTACTCGATTGCTTCTGACGCAGCGAGCTGAGATAAAGGCACATTCCTGCGGCAAGAGAAATCAATTAGATTAATATGCAAAATATGTAATCAAAAATTAACATAGAGTTCAACTAAATTCTAATCTTAATACTGATACTAAGCACAAGAAATCATAGACAAAAATTAAAAAATTATTTTCTAGGCAACTCTACAAAATGCAACATATATTTATCTTCTATTTCCATTATGTTTGTTTATCTGTCAGTCACAGTCAATGAGCTGAACACCAATTAGACTTCCATTGAAATTAAAAGCAAAATAAAAAAAAAGATTCCATTAGTGGTAGTTGATCGACTGCTTCCAAGAAAACAGTTCATAAATTGATTAAAAATACACATGCGGGGAAAAACAGCCAAGGGAATAAAATGGACTGATAGCTGTTAAGAGATAACAAGTAAGAGATAAAAATTAACAGTAAACGCTAATGAACCAATTGAAAATAAGTTAAGCTTGTGCTCATTCATATTGTCATAATGATTCACGGGTATAGGCATAAGCACTAACGGAGGCGGAAACAGAGACAGAGACACAGACACTAACTAACCGGTTAGAAAGTCTTTGGGTTGACCAATGTCCATCCAAAAGCCAGTCAAATCCATTGCATAAAGTTCCTGCTGTTGCGCCATATCGGGAAACACTTCTTTCTCAATGGATGTTGGTTTCACCTCGATGCGTTCCAGTACGGATGGATTAAATATATAGATGCCGGCATTGATTTTATTGCTAATAAACTCCTGCGGTTTCTCAATAAAATTCTTAATGCAACCGGCTTCATCGTACAGAACAACACCATACTTTGAGGGCTCCTCAACTTTGGTGACAACAATTGTTCCTTCTTTGCCATGATTGCGATGGAATTGGACAAGTTGCTTGAAAGGGAAATCACAGATAACATCTGAATTGAGTACAAAAAATGGTTCAGTGCTCGCCGATAAAATGGGTTTGGCCAGTGCCAGGGGTCCAGCTGTACCCAAGGGTTCACTTTCGTGTGAAAATATTAGCTCGACGCCCAATTTATCTGCTTCGACTTTGAGTTCTTGTTCCATTTGCTCAGCTCGATAGCTGACTGCAAGTATGACCTGAAATAACAGTTATATAAATTATTATTGTTATCATTAATGTCGTTGTTGTTGTTGTTGTTGTTGCAACTCACCTGAGTGCAACCTGCATCGACAAGTGCCTCAAGTTGATGCAATAATATTGGTTTATTGGCAAATTCAACTAAAGGTTTAGGTGTGCTTAGTGTCAAAGGACGCAGCCGTGTGCCATATCCTCCTACCAGAATCAAAGCTCTGGTACCAGTTCCAGTGGTTGCATTCGGAGAGCCGCACATTGTTCTAACTAGATTCTAATTGGACACGTCACAGATTCTGCACCACAAACAAAGAATGAAAAACTGTGTTGCGTTGTGATAATTAATGATAAATAAAGCAGTAGAGATTCTATTTACAGTTATGATATTATTTGCCCATTTTTGGTACATAATTAATGCTAGTTATTTTTTGTTCTTTCTGCTGTTTCTGATAAGCGGCTTGTTGTTGTTGTTGTTCTTGTTTTTTTTTATTATTGGTGTCGCTTACCTTTTGGGAGCGTCGTACGTCCAGTATACAGGGTGTAGTGTGTGTATAAGTTTGTGTATGTGTGTTGGTGTGAATGTGTATTGTCGCCACGTAAGTGCTTGTTTAACAACTTAATGCAATATGAATTCGTATTAGAATTTCATTTTACGTGAGAATTGTGCGCGGGCTGATGTTTTTTCTTGTGAAAAATCCAAATAAATTTAGGGATGTTGCGCTTGTATCGATATATCGTTATAAGACGATGTTTGTACTATGAACAGGCTAAAACTGTTATGGATATCGATATTATCGCTAATAACAGCTGTTTCTCTTCGTCGGCCATATGATCAAACTCTTTACGAGCACACCGGATCAGTCGGGTTCACAGTAATAATGAAAATAACATCAACATGTCGACATTTAGGGGGAAGAACATCGGTGACTCGACTAGTTCCTAATTCTGCATTTTGAAAAACGTTTGTTTTTTATTTTCTTCTTTTATATAAACATAGAGATAATTCTTAAGTGAAACGGATAATATCACAGTTGATATTAACAAAAAGCAAAACTTATTAATAGCAAAAACGAGCATAGTAAGTCTGCATTAATCAAACTTAACTGTATTATAATACAGTTCAATACAGATTTTTCAAATTTATTTTCTGTTAGAACGGTTGTAAAATTGAATTTATCTAAGAGTGTGAAATTTAACTATCTCGCCCACAATATTCAATTTTTCAGTACAAAGTTGAAAACATGACAGAATAATTACAGAAAATTCAGACAATTAATGATTTATAAGACGGTAAATAATTTATTAATCATTATAACCTTGTTTGCAATAACTTTTGAGTCATAATTAATGTAAGACTGATTAGTGTAATTTATGTTTTATTTGCTGGTTTTAAAATTCCAATTGTTGATTTGTTGTTTAATTTGTATTGTCGCAATGAACAACATCACTTCGCTGAAACACTAGTGTGTGTTTACAGGTGTATTTGAAAACTCGTTCCAATGAGTATTTAAATTAGATTTTTATTTCCAATGGAAACATTGCACCGGCTGTTGCTTTTGTATCGATATACGGATATTTTAATTTGCCTTTTACCCTGTGTATTAGATTTTATTATCGATATATCGGTAATAATTAGTGCAAAATATCATATATTTATATTCAACCATTCGGTAACACTATTTTCGAGAACAGTGTGGCCTGCGCTGTTGACAGCAGTGTCGGAGTCAGAGTTTTGTTACGTGTAGAAAATTAATAAAATCTCTGTAAAATTTGTGCAAATCATCAACAAATAAATAAAAAATAGCCAAAAAGGTAAGTGTTACATTTAAACATAACAACCATAGATTGTGTGTGTTATGTAAATGCAAGGCCTCTCGGCTTGGACTACCAGCATAATTTGCGCTCAGTTCTGTCTCGGTGCTCCGCTGGCCACTCAAACGAGACACACACATATGGACGTGATATACATACACATATTTGTGTATTTCGTTGAGCGAGTGGCCTGTGTGTCACACACACAAATGGAAAACAAAATGTCGACCATTTGCATTTCATGATTGGTTTTTAGTTACTTTTTACATTTATTGTTAGTTTATTAAGTAAATGGAAAAAGTTAATCAATAGAAAACCATTCAATTATCTCCTGAACATTCTGTGCTTTAAAGTGAACGAGAAATTTAATGAGTGTGTCTGTGCAAGTGTGAGGTAAAGCGTTGATATTGATTTTTACAATGCAGAGTCCAAGGAAAATTGTGTATTTAAATATAAAAGTTATAAAATTGTGAATTTTTTTAAAATTATTAATGGTGCCTAAGACCAGTTTAGGGATACGATTTTTATCAATTTGGTTGGCAACGCAAATCAAAGCGGCTGACGATGAGTTTCATGCGTGAGTGAGAGTGCGTGCTGTGTGTGTGTCGTCACATAAAGACACATTGATTTTTATTCTATTTTGAATATTTTTGTTAAATACATAATATATGTATGTTTATATGCATACGAATATATGTTATAACAAATATTTATATATCAAGTCGATCCGATTGATGCGCATCATCTTGTTAGGTTTTTACTTTACTTTCTCTTTTATTTATGCTTCAAGCTGCAGTGTGCATGTGTCTGTTTTTGTTCAGCCCCCCCCTCAATGCAGCAGCAGCAGAGCAGCGGGCAAGTCACGTTGAATCTCATGCTCTCAGTATATTTTATTTTATTTGTATATAATTTTGGCTTCTTGTCAGCTTTTTATATGGGTTCGAGAGCTTGCATTGTGTTGTAGTTGTTATTGTTTCGTTGGCTTTCTGTATTTGTATTTGTTTAGCTTTTATGGTCACATTGCACATTGAGTTTCGCTGAAGGTTCGTTCTAAATGATTGGCAACTCGTGCTTAACTTTTGCAAGTAATGTTCAGCAACAACAACATCAGCACTAATAAAATTAGCACATAATGAGCGCATCGCGGCACAGCACAGCATATAATTCTTTCACATACTTATGAAATACAACATAGAGGCGACTATTGTGACGTCATAGACATGAATTTTTCTTTAAAGTACAACAACATTTGGCGAATATCACAAGGAAATAATAAATGACGACAAGGTTACAGTACTACTCCTTTGAGGATATCGGTTACTTAATCAAAGGTGTCCTAAGCTGCTAGTATGTTCAGCAAATAACATACGTATGTAATTTTATATTTTAATTAGTATAGATTCATTATCGATATCAGCAATCGATAATTGATTGCTTCCTTATGATATGTGGCATAGTTTGCAGTATTCTAGTCATGCCTTCAAAAATAAAGAAGTAAAAATAAAGTCAACCTTGAAAGTTGATTGAACTGCAAAAAAGAAAATATTTTGACCCCAAGTTGCAATCTATTGCCTTAGTGCCCTGTGCCTGTGCCTGTTCTTATAGCTGACGCCTATAGGCCATGTACATAATTTGATTTCCGTTGCTGTTGGGACAGAGAGAGAGAGAGAGAAAAAGAAAAGTATCAGTGGGGACAGAGAGAGAGAAAAAGCGAAGTATCAGCTACCGTCCTTAAACATCAACTTCTTTTTCCACTTTACCTCATGCAACCTTTTTTCCAGTGCAACGAATAAAAAAACAAAATCCTGTTGTTCGTCGGTCTGCCTTTGCCAATGACTTTGTATGCACAAGTATATTTGTGTGTGTCTGTATGTTTAAGAGAGAGTAAATGTTTTTTTTTTTTTTTTGTTGTATTGGCGCGTTTCATTTACTTTGACTCTCTGCTCTGGCGTCGGTTGGTTGCGCCCCCTCAAAAATCCAAAACACAACTCAAACTTGCTGTACGCTTTGTGTGTACATCGCCTGGTAGACTTTGACTAGGTGTGTGTGAGTGTGTGTATGTGTATGCGTATGAGAATATGTATGTATGTGTATGTGCTTATACATAAGTGTGCCTTTTGTACATTGAACTCGGGAGCCAGGCCCATGCGCTGTCCAATTCCTGGAGTATTAAGTTGCATGTCTGTCACGTTCTGCATTGCTTTCTACCCTTTATTTTAAGGCTGTTGTATATTAATTGTATTATAAAGGTTGTAACGGTAAAGCAGATATTTAATTTTTTTAAATGTTCTATTAGATCTATACAATTATCAAGAATATATTCTGATTTCCATTGGTAATCTCCATATATGCACTAGAATTTGTATTTGTATATATAGAGTAGAGAATATTAACAATCTGCATTGTTTTCTTTCTAATTTTCGTCATGTTCCCTTTTATACCTTCTGCTCTACTGTGTTTCGTTTTTGGCAGTCCGGCTTGTTTGATTTTTGTTTTATTTTTTTCTGTTCTTCTTTCTTGTTTTTATTCTGCCTGGAAATCAGAATCTTTCTTCCATTATCGGAATGAAGTTCCGTGCCAAGATGCAGGATGTGCTTTACATGCGCGAATTCCAGGCCATAATTGCCACATTGGCTAAGCTTTCCAAGGACTGTGTGATGATACTTGGCCAGGAGCGAATGCATTTTATTGTTAACGAAGATCATATCTCGACATCATCGCCACTAGTCTGGGCCAGCATTGCATCGAAAGATTATTTTCCGGAATATAAAATGACACCGTCACGTCCCGATCAGGAATTTATAGTTTTAGCAATGTCTGCATCTCATTTGAGCCGTGCACTCGCTGTTCTTCGAAGTGGAACAACCAGCACGGTGCACAGTTGCAAGCTAAAACTAAAGAAGATACAATTCCCATGTATTTCGATTATATCATCGGTTATATCGCCTAGTTCGGCAGAGTCCCGTGAAGTGGTGCACGATGTACCCGCAACCATTATTCCTGCCAGCGATTGGCCCTCATTTGTACTGCCCAAGGTCCCGTCAGCGCAGATTGTGCTCGGCTTACCTTCGTTGCGTTTGATGCGCAGCTTAATAGACAAACTGAAGAACATTTCGCCGAGTCTTGTGTTTCATGGTACAGCTATTGGTGAGCTAAATCTTGTGGCTGAGTCTGAAATGGCAACGATAACAACACGTTTTAAAAATCTTTTCCCATATCCGGTGAACAAGCAAGCAGATACATCGAATAGTGATCGGCGAGAGAGAGCAGAAGAAGAGGCTTCCTGCTCTGTCGACTCACGAAAAGCGTCAGCTTTCTTTAGTGCTCTGCAGTTACCTAACGAGGAGATCATCATTGGGATTGATCATGAGCATTGTATTTATTTGCAGCTGGATATTCGCGCAAATGTTGTGCTGCATTCCATTCTGCCAGCTGTTTGCATTTCGTATTAAAATACATTATCGAATATTGTCAATACAATTAAATGTTATAGGATTATTTCAATTAAAAATTGAACTCTATCGATAAATTTCAACAAGCACTTATATATTTCAATATTTTATATTTTAATTTTGATTCGAAATTTGAAAACACAAATAAAGTAACCATCGATATATGAAAGAATGTGTTTAAATATCGATATATCAGCACTTGTCAATAAGCGTTTACGGAAAGATCGATATGTAAATGGACAGCATAATCGATAAGCGAAAGTTATATGCAGTATTTACATATCTTGTATTCCCTCTATATTACGGCCCAATTTGGGGCGAAACTTTGTGACGACGTCAACGGCTGCTGCATACGCAGGCTGTGGCCTCTTTTTTCATCAACAGCAACGGCAGCAGCAGCAGCACCGCTGTCTACAGAGAGACGATGAAAGAGCTGTTGCATTGCCTGTTATGTTGTTTGCATATTTATTGTGTATTTTTTGTTGTTACTGGTTTTACAACCTCATCTGTTTGCTCACTCTCTACAATAACAAAAACAAAGAAATACAAAACAATAACAACATTGATTGACTTGCATTTCTGCCGTAACACGCTGCATTTGCAGGTGAGTAGCTTTTCAAGTAGGCCAACAGAGACGTCGACGCAATATGCTACGTCGACTGCGGCGTTGGACTCGAATCAACTTCTGACTGCGTGGGCCGCTCAATATCTCTCTCTTGTTGAGAATTGAGTATTTTAGTTGTACACAGGTCAAGAGCCATTTTAGGCTTGTTTCGGTTTTTGATAACTGTGATACGAAAATAAACATACGAAACGAAGTTTGGTGTTTTCTACGTATGCGTGTGTCTGTGTGTTTGTGTGTATATAAATACATAAAGTGGCCACCATTTTTATCAGCCATTTGCGTTTAACCGTCAAAGCCCTTGCCATGCATTTTTGGTTTGATATGAGTTTAACGTGGTTATTCAATTTAATTACTTTTACAAAGAGAAAATTGTATTTATTTTGTATAGTACATCCAAACATGAACGTGCTCGCACACAGTTATCATCAAATTGGGCTAACCTATTTCCATATTTATTTCTCAGATCTTATTGAGACAGAATGCGCACGTATTAGGCTATTTTCATAATAAATAGAAAAAAACAGCTGTTCAGGTAACCTAAGAAGTGTTTTTCTCTCAATAAACTAAACACTCATACGATCAGCTGATCAGGTCAGAACTAACTTCACTCTAACTGGTGCGGCGTCAATGTTGATACACACATCCACAAACTCAGGTAACAGACAAAAAAAAAACTCTGCGAATAACGAGTGCACATTCAACCCTCAAGTGTGTTGGCTAGCGAGAACATTGTGCTCTCACTCTCGCTCTCAAACCAGCTGTAGCCATTTTGAGTGAAATGAAATTTTATCTAAAGAGCAGAAATTACTAAAACAATATAAATAAAATCATATTGTTTAGATATTTCCATGAATATTTTGTAGTCAAATTAGTTAAATTACGGCGCACTTTGATTTAAGAATTAGTCAAACAACGTGGTTTGTTGACCTCATTGCCATTTGATGACAAGGGTTGAGTGACCTGTTTAACAACAATTGAGTATTTTTCTTGATTGCTGTCGACTCGATTTAGAGATGACGATTTCTCATTTTATGTATTACGATTTTGTACTTATAGCCAACATATATTTTGATTAATCTCAAGATGATCAATATAATAATATAAATAATTCAGATTCTCTGGTAAATGTTTTAATTAATATATAGCTCATAAGAATTCTATACTGAGTCACATTCCACTGTCACTCATTTGGTGCTCAGTCGCTTGTTCGTCGTTCGCTCGACGGGGTCGCCATTGACGTTGTCGTTTCTGCTGCCGTTGTCAGTCGTGAGTTGGTTTTGAGTGCGTGCACATCTGAAAAAAAATGTCCGTGCTCTGATGATAAAGCAATCGTTTTTATACAGTATGTACCTGCTGTGTGTGAGTTAAAGTACATAATATATTAACAGTATACAGACATTATTTAAAAAAGGTGCAAGTAAATTTTTGATAATTATTAATCAAAATAAATAATTATGTAGTCTATTAAGAAACATTTTTAAATAGCATATAAAGTTTAATAAAATGATATGTATGCATAAGTTTATTTTTCAATTTCTTTTGCCTTCGTTTGGTTTTGTTATATACATTGTAGAAACATATTCTTGATTGTGTTTGTATGTGTGCGTGAGATTGGAGCTGCCTGTCGTCTCTCTGTGTATATTTGTGTTGGTGTAACGTCATCATATGCCTCTCTGCCCCTGGTGCGCTCTCTTTCATACACATGTCCGAGTGGCGAAGAGCGTCGACGACGTTGTCGACATCAACGTCAGCGTCAACTTCGATGCTTAAATTCTCAGTCAGCCTTCTGCTCCCTTTTTATATTTTGCTGGAAATCGACAGTCGTCAGCAAAACAAAGCGAAGAATCAACTTAAAGGCAAAGCAAATATGGGAAAACGTTGAATGTAGTTTTGTGTAACTTGTATAGTTGTTTCAGCTCTTGACATATACAGACTTATAATAATATATACAAACAAATTTAATATACATATAGAACCAAATGAAAACAAACTTGGACTAAATTAAATATTAAATTTTCTTCGATGGCGTCTCGAATTTCTTTTTTTTTGCTTTGGAAATGCAATTTATTCATTATTCGTTGTCTATATACTCGCTATGTGTGTGTATAACAGTATAACAGATTAAATACAATCATGTTATGTATGTATTTAGTTGTGTAAATACTATTTATATCCTACATACAATAGGTATGTATGTGTATGAATGTACTTTGTATATAATACTGCACAGTATAATCTACTACTATTTCTACTCCGCTTTGCAACAAGTAGTGCACTTCGTAGTTTTATTGCTGTGGCTTACCTTACTTTGTTAGAATGTTTTATGTGTGGCTGTGAATACTTGTGTTTTTGTGTGAAGTGTGGAAGTGGGGTTTGGAAGAGGATAGTGGGGGTAGACGTAGGATTAGGGATATATATACTTTTAAAAGTTTTTAGTTAAATATCGACTGTTGCTTGACCCTCAGTCTCGCCCCTTCACTCACTGTGGACCTTCAGTGCGTCGTGGCAACCGCAACAATAACACACAATACAATGGCAAGGTTTCTACTTTTAATTGTTGCATATTTAGTATACAATTTTGCACTCTAGGGTTGCCAAAGCATTTGAAACTCATTGCGAGGGTCGACTATGTTATTGCGTTCTTATTTTGGATCCATAAGTATAATAAACTGCGTCACAATATAAAAGTGTTTGAAGTACGCCACACGAAAAATTTTCCAACTGCAATTTGCTTGTTACGCTTGACGGCTACCCCGACAGCAGCAACAGCCAGGCAACATCATTCCCTTTTCAGCATCAGCCTGTATAGAAAGTACTGCTTTTGCGCTACTGCATTTACGACAACGCACCCTACTTTTTCTATCGTTTCTTCTCTTTCTTACTTATTCGCTTGCTCATAGTTCGTGTCGGTTACTGCTCAGCTGTGCGTAGGCCACAAAGCAGTTTCGTAATAGAAAATAGGAAAAAAGAAACATAATGAAATACAACGAAAAATTAGAAATAAAAACTTGACACAGCAACACTGTTCGCAGTTTGTTACTTTTTGTGTGTGTAGAGCTGCCGACATATGCTCGGTCGACTGACTTTTTACAGCAATATTCAAGAAATAAAAGTTACACGCACAGTGTACTATTAGGTGGGATGGGGAGCAATATGAAAGAGATAGAATCAACGAATGAATTGACTTTTCATGCGGGAGAGAGGTAAATAGAATTAAGAAGAGACAAAAATGCTTATCAATTATGTTTGCCAGTAGGGTTGACAAGACTAACACGATGGCGATTGTAATTGCAAAGTATAGACACACATTTACACACACACACTACAGATACTACATAGAAATATGTGTGTATATTTTATCGTATAGAAACTATATAAGGCGATAAATGTAGGCAACTCGAGGCCCTTCACATTTTCAATTGCCGCTGATAAAGCAACATCACCAAAGAGTAACAACCACAACAATTATTTACCATATGTTAGAGTTGCCACACGCAAAGAAAATACTGCTCTCATATACACACACTGAAACTCAGTAAAGCAAACAAATGTACGCGAAGGTGGCGCTGCCATTTGCTGCCGCGGCCTCGCACATTTTTTCCTCTGATTGTGTGTGTGTGTGTGTGCACTTTTTGGTGTGAAAAACTTGTGGTTTTCAAGCATAGACAAAAAATCAAATTCAACTAATTTTCATGTATTGCGTCGACGTCGTTGCCGTTGCTGTTTTGCTAGTTTCATTTCTGGCGACCTTGAACTCATTTTTTTTTTCGTATGCTTTATTTTGTCAGTTCAGTTGATGTTTATAATTGACAGTTCGCGTTGTTTTGTTGGATTTCGTGTCAATTTCAGTTTTTGAGTTGTCAATGCAATAGACTCCAAATATAATGCGAACATACAATGTTATGAGGGAGGGTAGATGTTGGAGATCGAATACGGAACAACGGCATACGCATAAAAACTACGCACTTATTTTCTGTAGTGTATTACTGAGATGTGTTGCTGTTCTGCTTACGTCGCCGCAAAGGGCGCAGTTAACGCTGTCGTCGCTACTGCCGCCACCAACACGATTCGTTTGCCCTTACTTGTCTCTTTGCTTTGCATCGCATCGCTCTGCTACAATTGCCTTTGCTTTTGCTTGTTTTTCTTTTTATCTTTTGTTCGTCGCGTGTGCTTATTGTATTTTTATAAGTACATAGATGATATACTCATACATAGAAATGCATGTATATGCAAGTTTTTTTATACATAAATGCATATATATACAGGCGGGATCTTGCATTGATTCTCGTAGTGAAACAAGCATGACAAGTCACTCACATATACATTTGTATGAAGTATTTAAACTCGCTCCCACAGACACTCGAACGAACTCGTTTGTCGCTCAGTTGCCTATATGTGTACACACATAGATAATTTCATGCATACAAACGTGCAGGTATATACATATGTACATATATAGGAAGGGGCCGTCAGCGCAGCGCTGCTTACGAAAAGCAAAATATAAACAAAACGGCCGAGAACAGCTGATTAACAGCGCAGCATGTGCGCGCTCATTTTGTGTAAAACTTAGATGTTTTTGTATGTGTGAGTATATAAGTGTGTGTGCGAGCGAGAGTTGTGTACGGTCACGCTGTAAAGCATTTTCACTCAAAACAAGTCGCTCACAAAATCATCTGCGCACAGCATACTCACTCGCTCGCACGCTCGTTCATTTAGTCTCTCTTTGATACATGCACGTGTTAGTAACTGCTGCTTGCAAACAGCTGTTAATTTATTTACGTATTTGTATGAGTTTTACAGTGTACATATGTTGACGAAAAAAGTTCATGCGAGTTTGACTGAGTGAATATTTGAGCGTTCACTCATAGATGCATTTGGTGGTGTATTCTTTTCTTTGTTTCGGTTATCTAAATTTTATGTCTACTATTTCCTATTCATTTTATATTGTGTCTCCTTAGTACCTGTCTTCTGTTTGGCTGGAAAAAGGGGCAGTAAATCTGCAGACTACCCTTACTTAGAGATTGTGACTCGTCTATTGTATTTCATTTTGGATAACGCAAACACACACATACTCCCTTACACCCTTATGACAAGCGTCATGGCCTTTCCGATTCTTTTTATTTATTTTTTTTTTACTGATCTTTGGTCGTTTTCAGTCAGTTCCCGTTTTGTTATTCGGCTATACACACGCATATTCATCGCACATATTTATAGATTGCTCATAGTCATACCATGGTTCGCTACGGCAATTTTGAATGACAAGTGCAGTCAGGTTGACTAATGTTTACGTAAATATCGATTAATACTTATCGATGCAATTATATATACTATTTGTAAATTATATTTCACCATTCATTTGCTAATATTTCCTTTTTTCTCTTTCTATTACAGCACAAAACTCTGGCCGAAAAAACTGTTAACACTGTGAAGAAAATTATAAAAGAGTCAAACAAAACAATAGAGAAAACAAAACCAAGTGTTAAAATTGTGAGGAAAACAAATAGATACATATACATATATATATATATGTATATGTATAAACATATATATATATATATAATAGTTTAACAAATACATTATATGTATATAAATATATATAGGGTGCAGGGTGCGCCATCTCTTATGTCGATATGTGAACATTAAATAAATTTGATATTTGTGGATCGATTGATTTGAGTAGACAACGTCAATTTTAACCATGAATCGCTTCACACCGAAAGAACGCGCTGTGGAATAGTGACATTTTTCATTGAATATAATTGTTCAGTTGTGTTAACTCAACAAGCAGCATATCGTCCAAAATATCAACTAAAACACGTACTATCTGATAACACTATTCGTCGTTTGGTGACAAATTTTGTAGAGCACGGGACAGTGGGAGATCGTCCACATTTTCTTCATCAACGTGCAAGACGTTCTGATTGAACTGATTGAGGAGGTAAGAAAAAAAATCTTGCCCAGGACAAAAATGTGTCGTATAAAGGACGATTTGCATGTTTTTCCATATAAAATGCAATTATTTTGCCAAAGACTGTTTACGTCGGTTGAAATATGGCCAAAAAGTTAGTCGATTTGTTGAAATTGAACATGACTTTTAAAAACAAATTTTAATGACTGATGCTTTCAAGCAAAACTGCCTCATTTGGGGAATGGAAAATACAAAACTATAATTAAGCCATGCTTATATTTATTATATATTTATATTTACGCCATATTTATTTATCGAAGTATAGTTGTATAAATTTGTCTGCCCGAAAATGCACGTAAAAAAGGTCTGAGCAGTTACTGGTTTCAACAAGACGGCGCGTCATGCCACACTGCAAATAAAACAATTGAGTTTTATAACAAAAATTCCTTTGATGTCTGGTATCAAAAAAGGCGATATTTATTGGCCTTCAAGATCTCTAGTTTACGCTAGCAAACCATCAACCATTGACAAGCTCAAGTCAAATATTCGTGCAGAATTCATGGCTATACTTCTAGAGATGCTCGGAAAAGTGATGGAAACTCTGCAAAACGAGCACATTTTGCTGTGTCCAATAAAGGCAGACATTTGATAGATGTTGTTTTGCAAAATTATTCAAAATACTCTGTAAAATACATATTTGAGAGTCGGTTGGTATTTTTTCTTTTTTTTTTGCTCTTCAAATTTCTTTAATTTTTACATAACGACATAAAAAAATGGGGCACCCCCAGAAGAAGAAAATGCATTAAGCTCAGCTAGTGATGCAAATTTGAGTAGAAATATTGATGTCGATGTTCATTGATATTTTAAAAATGAAAAAGTTTAAAGTTTCGATGCATTGATGATGAATCTGCGATGTTTTTAAATATTTTTTTTTTTTTTTTTTAATTGTTTTGACATTGATACTTGTTTTATATTTTAAAATGAATTATAAATAACAATTTTTTTTTTGTTTTTTCTAACAAATAACCGATAAAAAAAAAGTAGTCAACATAAGCTTCCGGCTGTTTTTTTTATTGTCACTGCTAACACTTTTTAACGTTCTACTTGAAATAGAGAAGCCCCGATTAAAAGTTACTGTTATCGCAATCTATCGCTTAACATCGACATCATCAATATAAAAAAAAAAAAAAATTCGGAAATAATCGTGTTTCTTAAATGACTAAAAACTCAGTTTAAACGTCGTGTTTTATTTTATCCGCAGCATATAGAGACCAAAAATATTCAACAAACAAACACAAAAGAGAAAATACAAAATTTTATATACAATACAAAAAAAATAATAAATAAAAACTAAAAAATAAACGTTAGATTATAAAGTTAAAATTCTAAAACCATATTCTGTGGAGTGTTGGCATGATAAGTGTGTTCGATGCCAGTGCGGTTGTTAAGTGTCGTCTATGGCCGAGTCCGCTAAACGTCAAACGCTCTCTGCATTGACGGAGGGGCAGCACGACGGTGGTATAACAACAACAACAACAGCCACAACCACAACAAATTTACAACAGCAACAACAACGTCAACATAACAATTCAAATCACTGCAACAGTAAAAGCAACAGTAAAAAGCGAAATTCAACAACGTCATTTGGAACAGCAAAAACAACAACAACAACAACACAAAGTGCTGCTACTGAAAGTATATCATCACCTGTTGGACGTCAATCGCGTAGCAAGGGACGTAACACTGCAACAAATACACAAACAACAACAGTAATTGCAACAACAACAACAACAAACTATAGCAAAAAGGCTGCATTCGATTATTCGCGACGCACGTCAAATTTACCTTCACCCGTTTTATCACCAAGCAATAGCAACGATACATCCTTGTCGCCAGGCAGTCGCAAACGTCAATATCAACAGCAACAGCAGCAGCAACAACAACAACAGTACAGCAACAACAAGAATAATCAACAAAATCATAGCAGCAGTAAGTAAAGTATAGATTTTTTTATTTTTCAAATATCTGAAATTGCAAATATTCTAAAATATGAAAACCAAAAATATAAAAATTATCTTCGCCACACTGAAGATGTCATACCCTTGCAGGCTTTAAAAACAACAAAAGTCAATAACAAATCGTTCCTATAGGTAAAATTCTCGCTATATGAGTAATATGATATATGATATAGTCTGATTTAAACCAAATTTAGCTGCTGAGGGGTATAAGTCGCCACTAAATTCAAATCCTGAAAATTTTACATGAATAGCTTATGAACCCAAATAGTTTATATACGAGGTGTGTTCAAAAAGTAAGGTGACTTTTCAAATTTCGCGGGCAACATATTTTCGATTATCGATTTTTTTGTTTTGTTATATTGGTACACTCTTCCCTAACATCTGTACCAAGTTTCAATTGAATTCCCTTTTTTGTTTGGTTGTGAGAGACGTAAAGGTTACAAGTTGTTTTGCGTGCTCGGCGATTTTTTGCTATCGAAAAATATGGATCAAAGGATTTGCATCAAATTTTGTGTAAAAAATAAAATTAAGTGCTCTGAAACACTTGAAATGTTGACAGTGGCATACGGTGAAACTGTTCTGAGTAAAAAAAATGTGTACAAGTGGTACAAACTCTTCCAAGATGGCCGGGAAGATGCCAATGACCAGCCTCGCTCTGGACGCCCAAGCACGTCAACAACTGATGAAAACGTTCAAGCAGTGACGAAAATTGTTTTGGAAAATCGTCGAATCACTATCAGAGAAGTTGCTGAAGATGTCGGTATATCGCTTGGCTCGTGCCATGAAATTTTTTCAAACGTTTTGGGTATGAGTCGTGTGTCAGCGAAGTTTGTTCCTAAATTGCTGAATTTTGACCAAAAGAACCGTCGCATGAGCATCGCTCAAGAGCTGTTGAATGACGTCAACGACGACCCAGATTTACGCAAAAGGGTCATAACTGGTGACGAATCATGGGTATATGGTTATGATATCGAAACCAAAGTCCAATCGTCCCAATGGAAGAGCCCAGGTGAGCCAAAACCGAAAAAATCAAAAAATCGCCGAGCACGCAAAACAACTTGTAACCTTTACGCCTCTAACAACCAAACAAAAAAGGGGATTCAATTGAAACTTGGTACAGATGTTAGGGAAG
Organism: Zaprionus obscuricornis; assembly: GCA_037044475.1. Lineage (NCBI taxonomy): Eukaryota > Metazoa > Arthropoda > Insecta > Diptera > Drosophilidae > Zaprionus > Zaprionus obscuricornis. The sequence continues at coordinate 32,369 of JBAMBR010001406.1, forward strand.
AGTGTACCAATATAACAAAACAAAAAAATCGATAATCGAAAATATGTTGCCCGCGAAATTTGAAAAGTCACCTTACTTTTTGAACACACCTCGTATATTATACATTCAAGTTTGAAATTATTATAACTGAACGATCTAGCTGGTTTCGACTTTTATATAACTTATGGCCACAGGGAGTATGTATGCCAAGTTTCATTGAGATTTAAAACCGGTAGACTGACGGACATGCACGAATATATATACTTTATGGAGTCTTACTTTTGGGCGTTACAAACAGAGTAAATATAATTCTGCAAGGGTATAAATATAAATAGTCCCACAATAAAATTTCTTTATAATTTTTATTGTCATTATCATTTTCTCTATGATAATTTTGTTACACTTTCATTTGACAGACTGCTAAAAAAAAAAAAAAAAAAAAACCCAGAAATAAAAAACAAAGAAATAAATCAATTGAAAATAGTTTCATAAAGAAAATATTAAAACTCAAGTCGTTCAGAAACGATAAACGTCGATTCGTGTCACAACACTTTTTAAATTCGAATATTCTTCAGATTTTTTTTTTGTTTTTTTTTTTTTACCTGTAAAATGTAAAATTGTACAACTTTTTGCTTGACAACATATTCACAGTGGATTTCGGCTTTAAATTTTTATATTATCACCGCCAATGCGCCACCCTTCAAAAAATATATAAAATATATATATATATAGTAAAATATATATGTATATATATTAATAGATAGATATATATATATATATATATATATATAATACTTAAAAGACTAGAACAATTTTGCCAAGTTTTTTTATTTTTGGTTTCTTGAATCAAATTTATAAGCAAGTTAAAACCTTTCCCGCCTATCGCCTATCGAATTAACCAACTATAATCCATCAATACGAAGACCATAATCAAAATCATTATCAATCAAGAATCTGCATCCAAACGATAAAAATACGACAAATTACTAAAGCGTTCTATTCTCTCCTTCTTCTTTTCTCTTTCTTCCTTTATATTATATCTCTCTATCTCTCGCTATCTATCTATCGTTTCAATCTCTCCTTGCTCTTGTTGTCGCCATGTCCTTTACAGCTGCACCCGGCGGTGATCAATTTGTTGAACTAAGTTCACCGCATAAGAAGCGTCGACTTCAGCAGCCCACCGCAACTTTAACGTCAAACGTAGGCGAAGCGACAACAACAAACGGAACAGGAAACGGAGCAGGAGCTGGAGGCGGAGGCGGAGGAGGGGCAGGAGCAACAGCAGCATCAGCTACTATTGAACATACTACACCGCGATTGGCATCGGGTGGTGATTGTGTGGCCCAAAGAACTCGCTCCAAGACTTTAACTCCCGAAGAGTTGCCCAGCACTAGCAGAGCTGCAGCGCGTCACAATTTATACACACGTCACCAGCAGTTGCTCCAACAGCATCAGGCTAAGGATCACCTGAATCGTAGCAGCAGCAATTATCCAATTGGTGTAACGCCACCACGTGGCACACGTGCATCGTCAACTGCAGCAGCATCAGCAGCGGCAACAGTTGCAGCCGCAGGAGCAACACGTAGCAGCAGCAGCAGCACTGTCGGCAATAGTAACAGTAATTTACTTAATTATTATCGCAAAACGCGTAAAGTAAGCCATACACGAGCTAAGACAACAACAACTACAGCTCAACAACAACAGCAGCAACAGCAGGATTCAATTAGGAAAATATCTTCAGGAGGTGGTGATAGGGAGACAACAAGCAACGCTCATCTACAAGCCAGCAGCTCGGCACTGATTGCAGCTGCTGCGGCAATAGACGCAGCATCAACAATTGTTGTTACATCGGCGGGGGCAACAGCTACAACTCGGCACGACAATAATAACGTTCAGTTGAAACGACTCGATAAGAAGAACAATTACACAAACAATAGCAGTAACAACAACAACAACAACATCAGCAATAACATAAGCGGCAACAGAAATAGTAACAGTAATAACAATAACAACATTAATAATAATAACAACACTAACAACTACACAAAATATCGAAAAAGTCTACGCAATTACCAGCAGCAATTGCTCGCTAGAATTGACGCTCGAGCAAATAGTAATAAATTATCAACGGACGAAGACGAAAATCCGGACGAATTCGATATTTTAGATATTGAGAATCCATTGTCACAGGCATCTTCGTCCGCTACAGAGGCAACAACAGCATCCACAAATAATTTAGACTCGAATTACGGTGCTGTCGAATCCCTTAACGCGGTTGACGGTTCATCGGATTCGACATTTGAAGCCGTTGTTGCTGCCGCATCAGATATTAATTCGGACGGTGACGAGGAGGAGAACGAGGAACAGGATCAGGAGGATTTGGATCAAGAGGAACAGGAGCAGGAACAAGATCAGGAGCTAGACGACGACGAAGAACAAGAAGAGGAAGTGGAAGCTGAAGAGGAAGAGGAGGAGGTTGGCTTCTACGAAATAGTCAATTCGGCCGATTCATCGTACGAAGAGGACGCTCAAATCGTTGCCGAAGAAGACGAATTGAGTGAAGAGGACGTCGACGACGAAGACGACGACGACGATTTAGAAGAAGATTTCGACGAGGAAGAGGATCTCTCGGAGGGTGAATTCGCAGAGCATATTATTGGTGAACTTGGTGGTAAGTTTCACATTTCTCTTTTTCTTATTTCTCTCTTAAGAGTTCCTCAAATTTAAAAATATACAAATAAACTGAAAGAAATACCACTAAAAAAAATTAAATAATTCATAAGAATAGAACTTGTCATGAGTTGCATTTATTAAACTTTGATTTTTGTTTAAATTGTATAATAAGTAATTTGATTTAGTTCCAAATTGCAATTCACTGTTAGATGAAATGGAAATATGATAAAAGAAATTTTATATATATATATATATATATATATATATATATATATAAATATATATATATTTGTATATATAAAAATATTAGTATTCCAAAGTTAATCTCTCCGTCCATATTCATGGTGAAATGTAGTATTTCTAAATTATCCTCGTATTTAAATAGTACTTAAAGTTTAATCCTTTACTAATTACCCTACCAAAAACAATTAATAAGTGAATTCTAATTCCAATTTATAATTTCTATTCGTTCATATTCGGTTTCGTGTAGATATTTTCCTTTTTGTTTTTGTTTTTGGTTTTATCCTTTATTCATATATTCATTGAATTTTTGCTTGCAACTTAAAAAAATCTGTAGAAAGTATATAGTATTTTTAATTTATATCTATATAAAATCAATGTATACTATTTTATCCAAACGTCTATTTCTTTTTTTTGTGTATTTTTCTTCTCTGTTTCTTTGCTTTCTATAACATTTGCAAGTTTAATTTTCATTTTATCATCTTTATAACTCGTTGTTCAAAAAAAAAAAAACTTATAATATTTATTATGTAAATTAAAATAGGCCAAAGTTACCACACCACACAACAAAATAAGTAAAATAAAATAAAATTTGTTGTGGTGAAAATGAATTGTTCATATATATTTATATTTGTATATATATTTCACATAGTAATTTGTGCTCAATTTGATAAGTGCGCGAATTTCTTATCAACAACAACAACAATAATAATAGCAACAACAACAATAATAATAATAATAAAAGCGAAACATTTCTTGTTCAATTTGCTTCATTTTTGCTGCGTCATCGTCATGTCTGTTGTGTATACATACATACGTCTGTCTATATATATATATATATATATAAAATGTACTACTACATATTAATTATTTTGTTGATAAAAGGAAATACATTTTTTTGCAATGCCAACGCACTTTGGAAAAAATCAGTTGAAACTCTTACGTTGCGCTGTTTAGAACGGAATTTCTCCGGTTGTGAATTTAGGTTTAGATATTACATATAATAGTTGCTATATACACATATAATTATACCGGAAAACAAAAGAGAGAGAATAGAGAAAGAGTATTTTAGTATATTTTATTTATTGATCAGGTGTGCTCTCTAACATAAATATATAGTGAGTTTTATCTCCTTTTTTATCATAATTATTTGCATTGATTCCATATTTTCTCCCTTGTGCGCTTGCAACTTACCAATCTACCTCGCCTCTCACCTCGTTCTCTCTGTATTATCATACTCATATATAACATATATACTATATATAGTATATATAAAATTAACTTAATTATTATATTGCATTACATTTGAAACACTGAAAATGACATCCACAAATTTTTTTTAGTTGCATTCCACAATCTCAATATTGCGACATTTGATAACATTGCGACGCCTCATTTGAATTTTCAACTTTTTTGCATTTATATTTAATAATTATAGTCAAGAATTTTATTTATATTTTTGTTATTGTGTTTGTAGTACATGGCCCTCTCCGAATTTATACCCCTTGCTCATTATTTGTGCCACTGCTTAGGGTTTTTTCTTTTTCGTAGTGTTGTAAAACACGCGAGAGACACAATTAAATTTTTCGTTTGTGTATTTTTTTTTTCATTTTGCACGTTGTTGTTATTGTTGCGGGCTTAGTTTTATTATAATTTATTGTTGATATTTATAAAAAATATATTTAAAAAAAAAACAGCTTTTTTTTATCTATATATGTCTGTATATCTGAATATATATATATATATATATATATATATATATATATGGTTTTTGAGCATATTTCATTGCTGATGCCTTGTGTTGTTGATGATGATGATGATGATGTTGTTTTTGTGCAAATAAATTTTAATTCATTATTTCAATATTGAATATAAAATTAATGAAAAGAATTTTAAGCAACAACTTTGCGCCTTGCAGTGTTCATTAGAAAGAGACAGAAAGACATTTATAAAAAAAAAATATAGGAATAAAGCCAAAGAGAGATAGATATTGAAAAGTTTATATAGCAATAGCAACAACCGTAATAATCGCAGCAGCAACAGCAACAGCAATAACAACAACAACAACGACAGCAACAACAACTATTAGCAGCAGCAACAACCAAAAAGTGCATTAATAATATACAAATTCACCGAAAGCATCAGCTCAGCGGCAACAGCAGCAGCACTACAATAAAAATGAAAAAAAAAAGTTACAACAGCAACAACAGCGTTGGCTTTCATTTGTTAATGTGTGTGTGTATTTGTATGTATGTGTGAGTGTGTGTGTTGTGATTGTGTATGTGTGTGTGTGTGTGTGTGTGTGTATTGTGCGTGTTCTCCCTCTACACATACATGCAACAAACAATGATTAGTTTAGTGACGAAACAACAACAGCAGCGCAGAGCAGCAGCAACAGCAACAACAAACAATAACAGCAAAAGCAGCAGCAGCAGCATCATCATTGTCAGCGACTGAGCGTCGCGCAGATAATTACAAATTTGTTCTTTGCCCATTGACCTTACCTTACTTCTTGTTATTCCTTTTGAACCCTGATAACTACCATATCCATATCAATATATATCCAAACTGTATCCTCCTCCAACCCAATCGAAGACCTAATAATGAAAAAAATACAATTCCCAAACACTGTGCTCTCTCGAAATTCTTTGCATTATTACAAAAAAATAGAGCAACAAACAACTACAAGAACAACAACTAACGTAGTAGTGTAGCTGCAAGCAATAATAATAACAATAAAAAAAAAAAACAACAAAATTATAAAAACAAAGCTGTTTAACTGTTGTCTCCCACTACTCTACCCCACTCTCTTATTGCCGCCCAACATCAACCAACGAACAACAATACAACAACTATAACTACCACAGCCGCAGAAGGTGCGACACAATCAAAGTGCAACAAACGAAGTAGCAACAGTAACAAACATAGCAACAACAACAGCAATAGCAGCAGCCACAACAACAATATAAATAACAACAGTAGCAGCAAACAGAACAAAAACACGCTGGCAACATATTCTTCGACATCAGCTGCTCCGACAGCGTCGGCGGCCACATCTACACAGCAGCAGCAACAGCAGCTGCAGCAACAACATATTGCGATACCAGTTGCTGCTGCAAGTGGAACAACAGTAACAACAACGTCCGGCTATCAACGTGCCGCCCCACCACCTGGACAACAGATTGTCGGTGGGGCGGCACGTGCAACACGAAGTGGCAGTGCTGCTGCTGCAGTTGGCATTATTGATTACAGTATTCTTCCGTCATCAGCAACAGCAGCAGCAGCACAACACATGTCGCCATATGCACAACAACAACAACAACAATCAGTACCACCGCCTTTGCAACCGCATCAGCAACAGTTGCTGCCGGCACATCAATTTACTGCTGCGCATTTGTCTTCCTTTGTGACGCCTACAGCGCCAGCGACACAACATTTTCAGGCATCGGCATATTTCACAGCTACCCAGCAACAGCAACAACAGCAGCAACATCATCATCAGCAGCAACAACAACAACAACATCACCACCATCAGCAACATCATCCTCAGCAGCAGCCGCATTATTATCACAGTTCGGCTGCTGCTGTTGCTGTGCTTAATCTGCAGCAGCAGCAACATCCACAACAACAACAACATCATTATAACTCCACAGGGCCACAACAAGGTCGCCCAGCGCCGCCTTCGATTATTTATCAGCAACCACGTTACGCAGCAGCAACATTTGTGCCGCCACCAACACAACAGCAGCAACATACTGTATACGCACAACAGCAGCAATCGCAGCAACAAAGCTCATCACTGCGACGTAGCTCACGTGGCAAAACGGGTTCCTGTGTGAGTTCAACAGCAGCAGCACAGCAGCAACAGCAACAACAGCAGCAGCTTCATTTGCAACAGCAACATCAATTGGCTGCAACAGCATCTGTTGTTGTGCCTGGCACGGGTGCTGCTGCCGCTGTTACACTACAGCAACAACAGCAACAGGTCGTAGCACCCAATCAGTATCAATATCATCAGCAACTGGGCGGCAATACAGTAGTTGTTGCCGTGCGTCAACAGCAACATCAACAGGCCGCTGCGCTACAACATCAGCAAATGCATCAACAGGCTTTGCAGCAACAGCAACAACACCAGCAACATCAGCATCAGACACCACGTGCAACAATTGTACAACCCGGTTTTCTGTTCAGCTATCGCAGCAGCAATCACAACCAACAGCAGCAACAGTCACAACAACATACAATGCCTAAAACGTCGCATGGCAGTGGTAAGTGGCAATCATCGGATAGATGGAGGAGTTGGAATATCTATAAAAGAAGTTGCAAGTTTCGGAGTCAAGGAATGTGGCAAGAAAAAGCCGCAAACGTATAGCAAAGCGGAACGCAAACCCGGCCATCATAATATATATCATCTATTTCCATTTGACCAAGTTATTCTTCAGTTTTTCCTTTAAAAAAGACCAAAGATAATCAGACATACACGCACACATACATACATACATACGCATACACATACTCTGACACATGCATACGCATACGCACGCAAGCACTTCACGTACTTTGAGGTTAAATCAGAAATAATTGTAGTAGGCGTGTTGTCATCGTAGTTGTATGTAGGCGTGGTCGTGGTCCGTTTTTCTATTCTGTATATGCGTATAGATATATATATATATCTGATAAACACAATGAATATCGGGATTCGGTTTCTATTTTGTATGTACATATATTTCCTACTGGTGTTGGGTCATCAATCAATTTAAGAAATCAAAGGAGCAACAAGTGTTAGCAGCTGCAGTTAAGCTGTTAACTGTAAAGTAATCGATAACATTAGTGTTTCGATAACCACACATGTTGTTCAATAGCGTCCTTTTTAATCATCTTAAATACACTTATCATTTATCGACAATTTGATTTTTAAGCAAAATCGATAATTTTAAAGCTTTTACCATTCCATGTCGTATTAATACAGACAGATATATACATGTACATATATATGTATGTATATCTCTTTCTTACTACCAACACCCAAACCATGTCCCCTGTCCACTGCCCCCCCTATTCCTCAATGTCCTCGTATAGCCGTTGCGCGTCGCTTTGCTCGCGTTGTCAACCAACAACCAATCATCAATTTATCGAACCCAGTTCCCTAGCCCCACGACCCCATTTTAAATCAATGGCAGTTATAATTTCTCTCTCATTCTCTCCCTTTCTCTCTTTTTCTTTCTGCATTGTGCGCTGAAACAAAAAAAAATCAAATTCTTCTGTTGAACCAACAAAAACAATTGAAAAATTCTTCAATTCAGCAGCTTCGGATGCTTTAACATATAGTTTGATGGCACAACAGCAACAACAACCGCCAAATGGACCGCCGCATGCAGGTGGACAGCAACTGACGACAGGTAAACTAAGAAATACAAACTAAAAAAAAACAAAAAACGAGCATAGATAAAACACAACATACAATCAATCACACGCACACACGCAAACTCATATGCCATAATAATTCATTCAACATGCACACACCTAAACATTACATATACAATATACACATGTACATATTTCTTTAACTCAATTCATTTTATATTTTGATTTTCTCTTGCACTCATATTTGCATTACAAATATTTGTTGTTTACTGCACACAGGGTGACACAGGTGCGCGTGCGGCAGCTTTGTTTTTATAATTTGACAACACTAACAAACATAAAAAAAAGAAACCTATCGATAAAAAAAACTAGTACTTTTCGATAAATTATTTGATTTGACGTTATATGTTTACAAATTAAGTTCCAATTTTTTTTTACTTGGCATTTGCTGTCAGCTGCTACTATTGCTGTCTGTCTTTCTGTCTCTGTATCGCTCTCTTTCTCTCGTATCTCTCTTTTTATTATATATATAACATTTGTAATATCTTGTGCTGTTTTATATTTTGTGTACTTTTTGGACAAAAAAAAGAAAAAAATATGTGCAATTTCAATGATATAAACGAAATTAACCGTAATTTATTTGCTTTGCTAGGTACAAACTCCAATCTCAGCATCGTTGCAGCCGCACTGAACGCCGCACGCGAATCAGCGGGTAACGTGAACATTAGCGGCGCAGTGGGCGCAACTAGCAGCAGCGCAGTTGGCGGCGGCAGCAGCGCCAGCGGCGGTGGCACCAATATTAATAATAGTGCTACAGCAAGTGGCAGCAGCAGCGGCAGCAATGCAACTGGAACTGGAAACGCAGCAGCAAATGCTGGATCAACGGGAACCACCGGAACTTCAGCACAACAAGCAGCAGCGGCTACTGGTACTGGCGCTTCTGCTGCGGCTGCCGCTGCAGCTGCAGCAGCAGCAGCTGATTCAGAAAGCGATGATAGCGAAGTTGGGCGCCTACAAGCATTACTCGAGGCACGCGGCCTGCCACCACATCTATTCGGTGCCTTGGGTCCACGTATGACTCACATTCTACATCGGACCATTGGCAATAGCAGCACATCGAAAGCGAATCAATTATTGCAGGGTCTGCAATCACAGGATGAATCACAACAGCTGCAGGCAGCTATCGAAATGTGCCAAATGCTTGTGATGGGCAATGAGGATACCTTAGCTGGATTCCCCGTCAAACAGGTTGTGCCAGCACTCATCCAATTACTACGCATGGAACATAATTTTGATATTATGAATAATGCTTGTCGTGCCTTAGCTTATATGCTTGAGGCATTGCCACGCTCTGCTGGCACTGTTGTGGAAGCAGTTCCCGTGTTCCTCGAAAAGTTACAAGTGATTCAATGCATGGATGTGGCCGAGCAGAGTTTAACCGCATTGGAGATACTATCGCGACGTCATAATAAAGCCATATTACAGGCGAATGGCATCAGTGCATGCCTTACATATTTGGATTTCTTTTCGATTGTGGCACAACGTGCTGCCTTATCGATAACCGCTAACTGTTGCCAAAATATGCATGCCGAAGAATTCCATTTCGTCTCGGAGAATCTACCACAATTGGCGCGTCTATTGTCGCAACAGGATAAGAAATGTGTGGATAGTGTATGCACAGCATATTGGCGGCTTGTTGAAAGTTTCCCACATGATGGCAAACGTTTGCAACAAATTGCTAGCCCAGATTTGCTAAAGAATTGCCAACAATTGTTGGTGGTGACACCCGCCATACTCAATACTGGAACCTTTACCAATGTTGTCCGTATGCTATCGTTAATGTGTGCTGCATGCCCCGATTTGGCAATATCATTGCTACGTAATGATATTGCTGCAACATTGCTCTATCTATTAACTGGCAATGCTGAGCCAGCTGCAGCAAGTGCAACACATGTGGAACTTGTGACACGTCCGCCATTGGAATTACTTGAATTGACGTGCTTAATTGGTGAACTGATGCCGCGTCTACCATTGGATGGTATCTTTGCTGTAGATGCATTACTTGATCGACCCACACTCAATACGCAGGATCAGATACAATGGCAATGGCGTGATGATCGTGGAGCTTGGCATAATTATTCAACAATCGATTCGCGTCTTATTGAGGCAGCGCATTTGAGTAGCGAGGATGAGATTAGTTTGAGCACCTTGGGACGCACATATACCGTTGATTTTCATGCAATGCAACAAATCAATGAGGACACTGGTACCACACGAGCTGTGCAGCGTAAGCTAAATCCCAATTATGTTGCACCTGCTGCGACTGGACAAGATTTAAGCACAACAACCGGAACACCTGCAGCAGTAGCACCAACAGCTACAGCAGCAGCTGCATCTACATCATCCTCTGCTGCAGCAGCAGCTAACAATAATAATAATAATAATAACAATAGCAGCTCTAATACGAAGCGTCGTCCATCACTTGATGCACGCATTGCCTGCCTTAAGGAGGAACGAGGTTTGGCTGCCGATTTCATAAAGCACATTTTCAATGTACTCTACGAAGTTTATAGCTCATCCGCTGGTCCCAATGTACGTTACAAGTGTCTGCGTGCCTTGCTACGCATGGTTTATTATGCCACACCGGAACTGTTGCGTCAAGTGCTTAAATATCAATTGGTATCGTCTCACATTGCTGGCATGTTGGGCAGCAATGATTTGCGTATTGTTGTCGGTGCTCTGCAGATGGCAGAGATATTGATGCGACAATTGCCCGATGTATTTGGTACACATTTCCGTCGAGAAGGTGTCATCTATCAGTTTACTCAATTGACGGATCCCAGTAATCCAATCTGTTCGAATCCATCACCAAAACCGTTAAGTACAACAGCAACGCCTACAGCAAATGCTGGTGGATCACAGAGTGCTCCAGCATCAGCAAATAGTTTGCAAGTGAATCCATTTTTCATGGATAATGTAACAACAGCTGGAACAACAGCAACTGCTGGCGCCGCTGATGGCTCAAGCAGTGCCAATGCCACGCCCAGCAGCAGCACTAAGCATCAATCGTACAGTGTGAAGAGTTTCTCGCATGCTATGAATGCATTAACAGCTAGCGCTAATGCCGTAGCTAAGCAACAACAACAGCAACATTCGTCAGCTGGAGCAGTTGCAGCTGGAGCTGGAGCAACCACCGATTACAACTATAGCAGCTCGGCACCATCAGGAACAGCAGCTGTAGCAGCAGCAGCAAGTGGCGGCGCAGCTGCACCGGCTGCTTATTTTGTTGCTTCCGATCCGCGTCAATATTTAAATTTTCAACAACCGGCAGTGCCGATACCAGCAACACAAATGGATCTATTGCCAACTGGAGCAACAGCAGCAGTCGCTGCTGGAGTACAACAGTTGCCAACTCAAGTGATTTACAATAGCGCACAGGCCGCTGCCGTTGGCTATCAACAGCAGCAGCATATGACAGTTGCTGTGGCGTCAACAAGTGCTGCGGCCGCCAATAGCGGTAACAGTAACAGCAGCAACAGTAACAACAACAGTAACAGCAATAGTAACAATTGTGCCTCTTCGTCAGCCTTACAGCACAAGATGACAGACATGTTGAAACGTAAAGCGCCACCAAAGCGTAAATCCCAAAGCAGCGGACGTGCCAAGTCGCGACAGGATGATACCGGTGCAGCAGCTGCAGCTGCTGCATCTGCAGCTAATCCAGCAAGCACCTCTACAATGCATGAACTACTCAGTCGTGCAACAAGTAAGTAAAACCAAATTAAAGCTAAGAGAATTGAATCTTATAATAAATTGCATCATCTTTTGTCACTTGAACAGGTCTTGGCAGCACGGGTAGCGCAGCTGCTGGACGCAGTACGCCTAGCAGCTCTGCATCAGGATCAAGCAATTCCAAGTCACGTTTCAATGCTGGAAATACTGGCAATAGTACAGGAAGCGGTTCATCAACCAAATCTTCATTTTTGGCCTCACTTAATCCTGCACGTTGGGGTCGACAGACGGCACATCATCACCAACAGCAACAATCATCATCAACGTCATCATCATCATCAGCAGCAGCAGCAGCACAGCAACAACAATCATCATCATCGCATCATGGAATCAAAGATGCCAGTAATAATAGTGGTGGTGGTGGTGCATCTGGTGGCACTTGCAGTACATCAGCAGGCTTAAGTTATGCAGCAACAGCTGCCGGCGGATCTGCTGGCATGAATGCTGCAGCTGTTGCAGCTAGCATAAGCAAGAGTATATCACATGCTAATATCATGGCTGCTGCCAATCGCGAGCGTGCACGTCAATGGGTACGTGAGCAAGCAATTGATTTCGTCAAACGTTACACCGAGCAGGAGGCACGTCGAAATAAAGCACGCGAAAGTGAAGGCAATGGTGGCGGTGCAGCTGGTGGAATTGGTGGTGCATCAGGCAGTGGTGCTGCAGCTGCAACATCAACAACATCATTGGCCAGCACAAGTGTCTTGGAACGTTTATCAACCATATTACTGAAACTCAATGGCAGCTATCATGATTGTCTTGATGCACTATTAGAGTTGAAGACAATACTGCTAGAAAGTGATATATCACCATTTGAGGTGAATCATTCGGGTCTCATAAAGGCAATGCTTAATTATATGACCAGCGAAACTGGTCTTGTGGAAAGAGATGCACGTTTACGTAGCTTTATGCATGTCTTTGCCGGTTTACCATTGGAGCCATTGGTTCATAATATTGGACAATTGCCAACAATAGAACCATTAGCATTTGGTGCATTTGTGGCTAAATTAAATGGTTGCGTTACCCAGCTAGAACAGTTTCCTGTTAAAGTACATGATTTTCAGGCGGGACCAGGTGGACGAACCAATCAAAGTGCATTGCGTTTCTTCAATACACATCAGTTGAAGGTGAGTTGGTTTGCAGAGATTATCAAGCTATCGATAGACAAGAATTACATTTGACTCTATTTTGTATTTTCAGTGCAATTTACAGCGTCATCCACAGTGCAGCAATTTGAGGCAATGGAAGGGCGGAACTGTCAAAATTGATCCTTTGGCCATGGTGCAAGCCATTGAACGTTATTTGGTTGTACGTGGCTATGGCGGCATACGTGCCGATTCTGATGATGATAGCGAAGAAGATATGGATGATAATGTTGCTGCCGTTGTTATGACACAATCGGGCTTTAAGCATAAACTACAATTTCTTATTGGTGAACATGTCTTACCCTACAATATGACTGTCTATCAGGCAGTTAAACAGTTCTCACCATTGGTTAATGAACAACATGAAACGGATAACGAATCGGAGATGTTGTTAGGTAAGTAAATGTTCTTGTTGTTATTGATTCAACTTTACTTATAAATGAATTTATCTCTTTGTTATCAGGCAATAGCAGCATTTGGGTGCAACAACATACAATTTATTATCGTCCTGTTGAGGATGAAAATGCTGCTACTGGTGGTAATAATTCATCATGCAGCAGCAGCAATAGCAATCAACAGCAACAACATGGTAAACAACATCATCAATCGCATAGCAGCAACAGCAGTGGTGGCGGCGGCGGCGGCAATGCCACATCAAGTTCATCTCATTTAGCTACCTCATCCTGCTCATCATCCTCATCGGCAGCCACCTCTAGTGGCGGCGGTGGTAAAAAGTCACATAAATCGAGCAGTAAAGCAATGCGCAAGAAAACTGAATTATGGCATGAGGGAATTGCACCAGTGCCATTATCACCACTTAAATCATTCCTTAGCAGTTGTCTGCCCGGGGATGTGGTCACTGTGCAGGATGCATCATTGGATGCACTATGCATGTTGCGTGTGATTCATGCACTCAATCGTCATTGGGAATATCTTTACGGTTGTGTTGTCCGTCAAAATATTATTGCGCAATCGGAGTTTGTACATCCAAAGATAACAGCAAAAGCAAATCGTCAGTTGCAGGATCCATTGGTTATTATGACAGGCAATTTGCCCCAATGGTTGCCACAAATTGGCATGGCCTGCCCCTTCTTGTTTCCGTTTGAGACACGTCATTTACTATTCTATGCAACAAGCTTTGATCGTGATCGTGCATTACAACGTCTGTTGGATACAACACCTGATCTTAATTCGGCTGAATCATCAGAACGTGTTGCGCCTCGTCTCGATAGACGCAAGCGTGCAATTTCACGTGCTGAACTATTGAAACAGGCGGAGCATATACTGCAAGACTTTGGAAATTCCAAAGCGTTGCTTGAAATTCAATATGAGAATGAGGTAAAGTTCAAGTTTATTTTCCAAGTTGTGAACATTAGCTAATATTTCTTAAAAATCTCTGTTCATTTAGGTGGGAACTGGACTTGGTCCCACTTTGGAGTTTTATGCTTTAGTCTCGGCTGAATTGCAACGCACAGATCTCGGATTGTGGAATGGTAGTGATAGTTATCGCAATACTTCGTCCAATATTGTTGATGTCGTTAAAGCCAGCAGTGCCATGGTGCACATTGAGGATACACTTGAATCGACGGAGCAGCAAACAGTTCTTGTTGCAGCAGCAACAGCAGCCGCAGCAGCTACCGTTATAAGCAGCACAACAACAACAACAACGAACGCACATTTGACCCGCTCTAGCAGTCGCAGCAATGCATTGCGTCAGCAACAACAGCAACAACTTTTGGCAGAGCACAGCTCTTCCAGTGCTGCTTCGAATGATAATGCTTTAAATATGATTATTGTACAACAGATTACTGATATGATTACTGGAGAGGGTAGCACAACAACAATAGCGAATAGTCAACAAACAACAACAGCAACAACAAATGCAATACCAACTGTCACAACAACAACGACGACAGCAACAACAACAAATTATGTGCATACCGCACATGGATTATTCCCATTGCCATTGGGCAAATCCT
Organism: Zaprionus obscuricornis; assembly: GCA_037044475.1. Taxonomy (NCBI): domain Eukaryota; kingdom Metazoa; phylum Arthropoda; class Insecta; order Diptera; family Drosophilidae; genus Zaprionus; species Zaprionus obscuricornis. The sequence goes on from JBAMBR010001406.1 coordinate 47,541, forward strand.
CCAAGTTGCCACAAATGACTAAAGCCAAATCAAAGTTCAAATTTTTGGGTAAATTTATGGCCAAGGCTGTGATGGATAGTCGGATGGTAATTAATAATATATATATATAAATATCTGATATTTAATTATATTTCATCTATTATATAGCTGGATTTGCCTTTCTCATTACCCTTCTATCGCTGGCTGGTCAGCGAGGAGCATTCTATTGGCTTGGCCGATTTATTACGAGTTGCACCCGAGGTGCAAAACACATTGGTCCGTCTACAGGATATGGTACGTCAACGTAATGATATACAAGACGATACCAAACTAGATGCCATGGAGAAGAAGGAAAAGGTAAGCAAAACAAAAAAAAAATTCAATTCATTTTCAAAATTATATATTAATATATATCTTTTATCAACAGATGGAGCAATTGGATTTAGATGGATGTCCCATAGCCGATTTGGGATTGGACTTTGTTCTACCGGGACATGCTAATATTGAATTATGTCGCAATGGTCGCGAAACGCCCGTCACAGTGCACAATTTGCATCAATATATATCGCTGGTCACCTATTGGTTCCTCATCGAGGGCGTTCAAAAACAATTTGAGGCGCTTCGCGAGGGTAATTATATAATGACATATACCTTGTGAATTTTTATTTAATCATTATCTTTTTCTACTTATTATTATACGGTGCTATTTACTGTTTAGGCTTTGATTCCATTTTCCCCATACAACGTTTGCGTATGTTTTATCCAGAGGAATTAGAATGTGTTTTTTGCGGCTCAGGCAGCGAACAGCATCAGCGCTGGGATCTCAAAATGCTGCAGGACAGTTGCCGCACTGATCACGGCTTCCATCAAGAATCTCAGGCCATACAATTTTTGTATGAAATTCTTGTCTCGTACAATCGTGATGAACAACGTGCGTTCCTACAATTTGTGACTGGTTCGCCACGTTTACCAACTGGTGGATTCAAATCTTTAACGCCACCATTGACCATTGTGCGCAAAACTTTGGATGGCAATCAGAATCCCAATGATTATCTACCATCTGTGATGACCTGCGTCAACTATCTCAAGTTACCGGACTACTCCAGTCGTGATGTTATGCGGCAGAAACTGAAAGTTGCTGCCAATGAGGGCAGCATGTCCTTCCATCTATCTTAAATCTGTCAAAACAAAACAAAACAAAACAAATTAAGAATAACTAAAAAACACAACAACAACAACAACAGCAGCAGTAAAACAAGAATCCCCAACAAATTAAAAAGTAAGAGGTAGTCCCCTAATCTCCCCCCCTAAAACACGAGCAAAAGAAAATAATGAAAAAGAAAAATGTTGATCCATGTTCATAATCTATATGTATGTTTATATATATAACTACTATATATAGATATATAGATATATATGTATATATATATATATATATATATATATATATTTGCATACATAATTATATATATATTTATATATATATATGTATATATATATATATAAATAAATAAATATATATATATATTTATATATATTTGTAACGTATATACATATATATATAATGATAAATGATATGAGATACAATGATATGTACACAAAAACAGATACACGATATCCATTCGTTGAGAGTTAGATATAGATGAATAAGTAAACACACTGCAGGAAATGGATAGCAAAATCTGAAAAGAAACACAAAACCAAGCAAACAATGAAGAGAAACAAATGAAATGAAATGAACTGGAAACAACAGCAATCTTTCAGAGGAAGAAGCGGCAATCAGCAACTTTAGGGAATTATGAAATATAAAACAACGGAAATTAATCAGATTGAAGCATTTTTTGGTTTTGCAACTTTTGCAATTTATCTCATTTCTCTTCTTTTAATACGCCTAACCAATAGTCAACAACTGGCCAAATTGCAATACATGTATTATATATATTTATATATATATATATATATATATATATTCATATATATGTAGCGAGGGAGAGAGAAAGAGAGAGAAAAAGAAGAAAACATCATATTTATATATATGCGAATATATATATATTATATATATATATATACATCTATGTATAAACGATATATTTTGTAACATTCTTAAATTGCTTAATTTAAAACAAACAAAAAGAAAAAAAAGGAAATGCCGAACACACGAATACAAAAATATATACAACAAATACAAACTGTCACCCACACACACACACGCATACGCATATATATATACACTTACACACACATACACAGTCGGACAGACAGTAAGACACAAAGGCCAATAATTTAAATGCTATTAAATAAATTAATTAGTAAAGCGCAAGAAACCTAAAGCAAATTGTAGTGCCTAAAGGTTTTTCTTATTATGAATTATTATGATTATTTAATGAAATTCTCAGTTCTCTCTAGTTAAAATTTCTGTTTATTATTGAATATTAAATCTTTATTATTTTTTTTGTTTAATTTCAATGTTATATTGTTTGCCGTCGTTTCCAAAGTATCGCAAGTTGAAATTATTATCGAATTATTAATGTATATTCATTATCAAGAATTCATAAATTGTGTGTCGATTGGGAAAAAACGCTTAAAGAAAAAAAAAAGTATAAAGAAATATAAATTGTTAGAAGAGAATATAGAGAAACGAATATTGAAATGGTAAACGATTGAGAAGTTATCTTAACAATTTCAACATAAATTTTCTTTATATCTTCCACAAACCGCCCATTCATCCTCCCCATACTTTTCTCCTGCCCAAATATATATATTAATATATTTGTAGAAATGAAATACATTCAAAGAAGTAAAAAATAAAAGAAAGTGAAAATATGGCGCCCACCCTTGAAGTTTAATAGATATATGTATAAAAAAAAAATATACATTATATATATATATATTGAATAAATAAACATAATTTAATTGTATAATTTAATGGATATAATTAATATGTATCTATATATATATACCATATGCCTCTAAAGCAAACATTATGCAAGCTGTGTTAATCTATCATAGCCACAAAAAAAAAAAAAAATAAATAAAAACTAAATAAAAAAACGCATAAAACTAATAAAGAGCGGGGCGCGTAAGAAGAGAAGTAAATAAAGTAAAATGAAAGATAAATGTTTCGATTGAAATCAACTTAATTTTCAAATAAAGTTTTCTAGCGTTTAGTTTTCACACATAAACATAAATTTAATCTATATATCTAAACGTACATATATATAAATATAAAAATAAAAATACGAACTTAACATATACTACATAGAGACATACACACACACACACACACACACGCAATCAATCACACACACACATTCATACTTGCATACAGAAACATACATAATTGTAACTGTAATTGTATTAAAAATATATAAACATAAATATAAAAACATTTTTTTGTTTAAACAAAATAAAATTGAAATCGAAGCAAAATCGTTTAAAATTTATGGAATATAAAAAACGATTAAAATAAACTTTTGCTGTACTGATGATCATTTAAAAATACAACACTCTAATTATAATACTTAACAATTATGCAAATATATTAATATAATAAAATTATTAATTGATAATAAAGAAATAAATAAATATGAATTGTATCAAGTTATAGACAAAAAAAAAAAAAAAAAATACAATACAAAAGATAACGAAACAAAATTAGCATTAATTTATCATATGACAATTACATAATAATAGTTACAACAACATTAAGATAATTGCTCTATAACAATGAAACCAGCAACAACAACAACAAAGCAAATAAAACTAAAGAAAAAAAAGTTATCTGTCAAATGTTTATTTGTTCAATTTCATTTAATTGTCTCAATTTGCAGCAAAAGCCGTAAGTAAAACTACAGCAAATTTTTATCTATGAAATCTACTTAAACCTTAATTAGATTCTATTGCTGATTTAATTTGCCTATGTTCGCCCCTTCGCATTAACTGAATGAACTTAGCAACTATTGGAGGTAAAAACACCATTTTTGTAATATATGTTCTTGTGTTATATGTTATATATGTACATATGTATGCCATTTAAAATGTTGAATGCCACACTCATTCATAATAACAATTTGGCATTATCAATATACATAGCTTCTGAAATTATGCTCAATATATTATAGTAGAAATTTAAAATATTAAATAAAACTGAATAAAAAAGTATATTAAATATATATAAGTGCAAGAAAGCAAAGTTATCTATGGCAGGCCAAAGATTTTCTACCCTTGTCTTAGGAGTCTTAGAAGAAAACTTTTCATAAAAAAAACTCAATTATCGGCCGATTTTTCCTATGGCAGTTATATGATATAATGTTCCGATTTAAACCAGAGACGTGTCACTAAACTCGTCTCTAATCTTAAATTCTGTAATTTTCAGATGTATAGCTTCAAAAAAACAAAAAAAAAGATTTTCGGCCGATCGTTCCTATGTCAGCTATATCATAAAGTAGTCAAATCCGGCTGGTTCCAACGTATATTCAACAAGTTTCATTGAGATAGCTTTAAAACTGGGAGACTAGTTTGCGTTGAAACAGACGGACAGACGGAGAGACTGACAGACGGACATTCAAACTTGGATGCTCCTGTCGATGTGTTGTTGGGTCTGGCACGCCTTTTCAGGAGCGTTACAAACTCCTGCCCAATATTAATATACGCTCTGCAAGGGTAGAAAAATAAATGAATCAATTGAAATGAAAAATTCTTTACACTTGGAATTGCCCACAGCAACAGCAGTAAACAATCGTATGTTGCCCCGGGCAGCCGTAAGAAAAAACTCAACAAGCTGAGTTGCCATAGGAAATAAAAGGAAAGCTTGCTTTTCTATTTACATTTTAAAACTTATAAATAAACAGACTGCTTTTATATATATATTATTCAGTCTGACATATATATATATATATATATATATATATATATATATACATATAATTATACATCAGCAGTGAATGCAGTTGTATTAGGAGGCAAAATTATAAATCAACAAGATGAATAAAACGGACGACATGAAGAGCACATCGCTCGATGAATTCAAGCTGGAGGCAATGCGTTCAATGGGATGGACCGTGGAAGCCGATATACCCATGGCCAATGCCGAGAATCTAGCCATACTGGAAGAGATGGTTCGCATGCGAGCAGAAAAGTTCGATTTGCAGCAACGTATTATTGCGTTGGATGAACGTGAAAAGGCAATCGATAGGCATAAACGAAACATTGAGGCAACATTGCAGCAGAATATTGTAAGTTTTGACTTGGACAGAGAGTAAGAGAGAGCGAGAGCGAGAAAGAGATATACAATGTGCTATAGTTAATCTTTTATTACTTTCTATTAGACCTTCTTCAATTCGGTAAAGAACGATGTCATCAAGGAGGCGCATCGCACGCAGCTGGTGATACTGGAGCGTAACAAGTTAAAGGAAGATTTGCGTATAAATGAAAAGGAGCTTAGCGAATTCACGGAATATGCCGAGCATACGGAACGTAAGTGCCATCATTAAATCATCGTTGAACACATTCTTACGAAATCTATGTAAAATCATGCAGGCAAGATTGTCAAGAGCAAAAAGGAAATCGATGAATTAACAAAACGCATCAAGACCGCTAAATCGAGCCTTGTCGATTGGGCCGATGCTATGGAAGATGGTAACAAGGGATATCAATTAATTGACAAATACTATCAGGATGATCAGCAGAAAGCACGTGAATTGAATACGAAACGTCAATTACTACAGGCGGACATCGATAAGCGTCGCAAACAGAATGTCCAACTGTATGATGAACAAATGACGCTAGAAAAGAATCTTGAACGAACCGCCTGCCTTTATCGTTCGGCACATTTGGAACGTCGCCAAATGGTTGATACATGGAAACAGGCCGTTAGCCAGATGACACAACGTGAATTGGATATACAGAATAGTGAAACTGAGTGTGTCAAATTAATGGATCAGGCCGACTCGATGACCCGTAATTATAACAATGCCAGCGATCAATTGAACGAAGTACTTGAAAATAATCGCAATGTTGAACAAGCTATCGAAGTACTAAATACTGAGACATCAGATATTAAGAATGAGATCACACGTTTAGTTGATGCGTGCATATTAAAAGATCGTGAAATTATAACACTGCGCAATGAGCTTGAGAATCTATCGAATATGGTTCATGCACAGCGTTTAGAGAATCGTAAATTGGTGCAACAACGTGATCAAAAGAATAAAGATATTCTTGACTTTGAGGAAGTTTTCAAACAGATCGAACATCGCCTCAAGACAATTGAGAATAAGACAACAGATGCCAGTCAACGTCTACAGATTCTTGAAGAGATGACGGACGGGGAACAGCAAGCATTGGATGATCTCAATAAGCAACAGCAGCGCTGCAATGAACTCCATTATCGCACACAGCGTCAGGTTTCTGAACTGAAAGATGAGCAAAAGACATTGGTTGTACAAAATTCAGCGCTGCACGCATCACTGCTTGCCGTCAATCGTAGTCAACAGCAGTTGTCAAATGAAGTGAAGCGACAGACGGAAATCCATTACGATATATCATTTAAATATCTGCAGGCGGAGCGTCGTTTAGCTGAAATGCGTGGCAAGGCCTCTGACCCGGAGGTAGAAGAACGTAATCAGCAGATTCTTTCCGATCTTGAGAATTGTTATGCCAAGCTGCAGCGACGGCTCGCATCGACTGAATTACAAAATAAGAAGCTTAACTATAGCATGAATTCTTTAGTTGTTGTCTATAATAACGATGGCAAGGAGCTAGACTTGGTTAAATTTAAAATTAAAGAGGCACAAGTTTATTGTGAAGGTACAGTAAAACGTTTGCGCATGAATCGATATGAAAATTCCGAATTCATTGTCGAATTAAGTTTATTAAAAATGCGTTGCAGTGATTTGCAGAATGTCATTGATAGTTGTGTCAAGGGCACATTTAGTTTAAATCAACATAGACTTGCATTCCAGCGTATTATTAAAGATCGATTTGTGGAGCTACGCAGCCAACAGGATATTTTGTTACTCAAGCGCAAGCACCTAAATGAAGAGCTAAGCACATTGCGTGCTGATATTGGAGAGCGTACTAAGCACATTTCAGCGATGCGATCGCGCTTTGAGTTAACCTCAGCTCTGCTCGGTTACAATGAGGATGGCACAGTGATTACTGCAACTCAATTAAAGGTGGAAAATGCACAAGAACGACAACTGCTTGCCGATGAGGGAGATGCACTCAATAAGAAAGTGTTAAAGGCTGAGAAGGAGGTTATCGCATTAGAGAATACTTTGCGACAATTTGATAAATCCAATGATAATTATCGTAAGAATCTCAAATCATATGAGGATACAACGAAAGGTATGTAACGAATATAACTTAAATATAAAAAAAAAAATAATTGTTAGAGCGTTGCCACCTAATTATGTATGTAAATGCACTTATCAATTCAACTTTGTAATGTATGTGTGTGTGTGTACATATGTATGTCATACATGCATGTATGTTAATCCTTGTAGTAGCGTTGCCACATCTTTGCATTTCATTGCTTATTGTCATTACTAATTTCTCTCACTTGCAGATGAGCAACGTGCCGAGGAAGATCTAAGAAAGGCGCAGGATGTTTACTGCAATGAATTGCAAAAGCTAAAACATCTGCGCTGCAAAGCCGAACGATATGAAGCTAAGCATGAAGATCAAAAAGCTGAACAAGAAAATCTGATGAAACAAATGGAACACGAGCAACAGCTATGTATGGATGATTCAGAATCGTTGGCAAAACTGCAGAAAGAATTGCAGGAACAAAAATCAAAAATTGATCGTGCTAATCGTGAAACCCAAAATTTACTCAAAGAAATAAGACAAAAGGCAATAAGTGCTGAATATTTGAATTTGTTCGAACGTGATCTCAATCTACAGGAGCTTGAGAATCGCAACAGAAAAGCATTGAATCTATTATCTGATATGGCGACCAGTGATAAGGATGGGCCACAGATAATCCATTATATGCTTAGCAAAGGCTTAAAACTTCCACATCAATTGAAACCCGCACGCAGTTGTCTCACTTCAAAGTCTGGTTCCTATTCCTCACTTGATTGTTATTCCGTTAAAGGTAAGAATTGCATATATCTAGTATGTATCTGTCTCTGTATCTAAAATTGATCTGTTTATTATCTATTTTAGGTTATAGTACACGCTCATCAACATCTGAATTGAGTTCAGGCAAAGAGGAGGCTACATCGGCACAAATCAGTGTTGTTTCACTTGATTTTCCCACCAAGAAAAAGAAATAATTATGTATCTCAAATGAATTAAATTAAATTTATGTATTTTAATAATGACGATGATGGCAATTCATCACGTGTTTCACCATCGAACTGTTTACAAATCGACCAGCAAAGCAGAAACACGAATAAACAGGCGCGGACAAGTAGAAGCAAAGAAAAACAAAAGCAATAAAAATAGACCACAACAACTTTCTGACTAAAATGACAACAAAAAGACAACAGAAATTAGCCTACAAAGTGTAGAAGCGTAATAGAGTATATATATATATATATATATATATATATATATATACAGTAGATTCCGCTTATAGCGACTTTCAAGGGACCTACGATTTTACGTTGTTATACCCGGAAGACGCATTAACCGAAAGTAGTTTGTATGTATAAGTTTGCATGGGGACCAACCAAGCCAACGAGTTTTAGTCGCAGTAACCGGACGGACGCTATAAGCAGAGTCGTTATAACCAGATTCTACTGTATAAAGTACATAAAAGTATAAATAGAGATAAAGTCTGTATTGCTATCTAACATAATATTCCCTTGACTAAGAATTGAGGATGAATTAATAAATGATAAGTTTTAGTTTCTATAAAAATACTAAGCATAAAAATAAAGCAAATATATTCGAAAGTACTTGGTTTTGCAACATATTAAATGATAGATTGCCATCAAATGATTTCTTTTGATATTAAATTAAAATTAATTTTATTGAACGTTTAAAAAATTCGTAAACTCTTCGCAAAGTCGTAGGAAAACTTTTAACATATGTAGGACATCTTAGATTTATATAATTATTTATTAATAATAAATTAGTAAATTCCCATTTATATTTTTTAACATACGAATTTCTCATTACATTTCATATGCATATGAATGTATAGGTGTAAGAGATACCCAAACAAATAGATGAAATGTATGTTGTATGTAGATCAACAATGTATGTAATTTGTTATTGGTATTTTTTATACTCGGTGTCCATTGGGTACCAAGAGTATATTGGGTTAGTGACAGCAGCAAATGTATGTGACATCCATAAGGAGGCGTGGCCGACCATATAAAGTCGATTAGAGCATGTCCGGCTGTCCGTCTGTACGTCCGTATAAACACACAGATCTCGGAGACTAGATAGGATAATTAACATGGAAGTTATACAAATTTCAAATTCCAAAAGTACGCTTGCCTACTTTTCTCACCCCATATATGACTGCAACATTAACTTCGTGTTTTTTCTTTTTCACACTTGTAAAGAGTTGGGCACCGAGTATTAAATAGTCGAGTATACTCGACTATAGCTTTCTCACTTTTTTTTTTTTTTGTTTTCTGTTTTCGAAACTATTCGTTATTCGTATATCAATTTTCGAAGTTTATTTTCGAAACGTAAAATTTGCCGAAACTGTTGGGAGCGCACAATATTTATTTCATTAATTTAAATTTCGCTCAGACGAGCAGACGATCGTGCACCGTGCATCAGCATCATCAACACCGTGCGTCTGTTTCACTGCCATCGCCGTCGTCGTCGTTTGTCGGCACAATTTTTCAATAATTTTTTCTTTTCGTTGCGAGTATTTTTAGAAAATTTTGTGAAAACGAGAAAAACAAAAAAATTCTTTTGAATAAATTTTTTCCCTTAGTCGGTCAAAAAATAGTCGCTGCCTAGGCGCTTCTTTTAGCTCAAGTATAATTTTTCCATTTTTCATCTGTTTTCATTTTCAAGTTGTGTTTAACAAAAGCAAAGAGTGCGGTGGCAATGTGTTCCATGTCTGTGCTGTGTCCATTGTGTGCGGTGCCCAGTTTCAATAGCATCGATGCTCTGCAAAAGCGTCTGATCAAGGCAGCCAATGGGCCACTTTCATGCCCCTTTCCGCTGTGCAAGGAACAGTTTCTTGGGCTCGATAAGCTAACGATACATCTATTTAGTCACACGAGTTTAATGACCAGCCCTGAGACACCTGCATTATCATCAGCACCAGCAGCAGCAGAAGCGGCAACTGTCGCCTCCATTCCTACAACAGCTGGCACCACAAAGAGACGCGCCAAAAAGTCGCGTAGCAAAGCAGTGCCAGAAACTCAACCGACAACGACACAGCCACAGCAACCGCTACCACCGCCGACAATTATTACAGGTCCGCCAGCCACACCTCCTGCTAGCTGTGACATCTGTGAGTTTAACTTTCGCAACGATGAGTTACGTGATATACATTTCCGCTTGGTCCACGAGAATGCTGACAGCAAATCAGAACTTGCCACTTTGATGGTATCACAGCAGCAACAGCCACAGGAACCGTACAAGTGTCATCTCTGCTCAAAAACGTTTCGTATGAAGGGTTCATTGCGTGTGCATCTCAAGGTGCTGCATACAATCGGTTGCAGCAATAGTATGAACAACAACAATAACAACGCCAGTGGCAGCAATGGCAACTTAATCACTTCCAAGTCTAAGATCAGCATCTGCGATCGCATACGTCTAAAGGAGGCTGCGGCAAGCAATGGAAATACAACGATTGCAACGACTGGCACCGGAATTACTGGTACTACATCCGGCACCCAACCATATGCATTGAGTGGTGCCATTTGCATGTTAAAGCAAGAGAATACAGCAACAACAGCAACAACGGATGCAACGGCGGCCACGTCGGAATATGGCAGCTCGCCCAAGAATTGGGAATGTGATGTCTGCTCGAAACTCTTTACCACTAAATACTTTCTGAAGAAGCATAAACGTCTGCATACGGGTGAAATGCCTTACACTTGTCAATTCTGTGCTCGCACCTTTACCTTTCAGCAATCGTATCACAAGCATTTATTGTATCATAGTGAGGTGAAGCCACATGCTTGCAATATCTGTGGACGTGCCTTCAAGGAGTTATCCACACTGCACAATCATCAGCGTATTCACAGCGGTGAGAAGCCCTTCAAGTGTGAGGTGTGCGGTAAGTAGAGCAACAAGTGAATGGAAGAGGATGCGATGACAATGGATATTTGTAATTTTCGATTAATATTCTATTTATCGTAGGCAAATGTTTTCGTCAGCGCGTCTCGTTCCTTGTGCATACTCGCATTCACACTGGCGTCATGCCGTACAAGTGCGAACAGTGCCAGAAGACATTTCGCTACAAGGTTTCGTTACGCACACACAAATGTGCCGTGAGCACAGAGACGGAGACACAACAAACACCCGAACAATTGATAAAAGCTCTGCTGGAATCCAATTCAAATGCTAGCGTTGTGTTAAATGAGGCGCCAGTGCAACGTGTGTCCAGTAGCACAACATTGTGTGGTTTACGCATCAACGGTGGGGAGCAGGAGGCATTGCTGTCACAAACGATCGATGACATTGTCGTTGAAAGCTGCCAGAAATTGGGTATTTGTGGCATGGATTCAGCATCGCAGCCTCTAGCCATGGACAATCATGTGGTGCAGCATTTTGATGGCAGTAATTCACCGTTACAGCAGCTGCAGAATTTACGTCTCTATTCGCCACAACAATCGGAACACCCAAGTTCAGATGGTGAGCTTTTTCATCGCTTTCTAATGGATGCAACATAGAGCACATGGTGAAAAATTAGAATGAAATAATGTTAGATAATTTATTTAATTTTTTTTTTTATGTTTATATAGTTACTTTTTTTTTGTTTTTGTTTTATTTTGTTTTGTGTATATTTATATGTCTTATTATATGCTCGAAATATGCTGTTCAATTGTTATTCTTACTCATCGTTTTCGCCGTCGGAGCTTTCGGAACTAGAACCAGAACCACTTGCTGAGCCACTGCGTGAACGACTAGGTGAACCGGAACCAGAACGTGAACGTGATGCACTACGGCTGCGACTGCGACTACCACTAGCGCTACGTGATCTAGACTTTGATTTTGATTTCGAACGTGAGCGGCTGCGGCTGCGCGAAGTGTTGCGACTGCCAGCTGATTTCTGTGAGACGGCTGGTGTATTCGAACGTGAACGTGAACCGCTGGGTGAACGTGAACCAGACTTTGAGCGACTACTGGCACGTGAAGCGGAACCACTGCCTGAACTCGAACGACTGCGGCTACGTGAGCCACTTGAGCTGCCACTAGCCGAACCACTGCGACTGCGAGTACGAGAACGAGTACCACCAGAACGAGTTCTGGAACGTGATTTACGTTCGCGTTCCTCCTGTGCATCATTAGCGGCTGGTGTTGAATCACCCGCAGTAGCAGCTGTTGCATTAACACCTGTTGTCTCAGTTAGAGCAACAGTTCCCTTGGATTTGGTTGCTTCGCCAGCATTTGATTTTAAATGGTCTGTCGTTGATTGTGTTTGCTCCTCGTCGTCCTCATCTATGTCTTCCTCCTCCTCCTCTTCACCTGGCACCTCCAATTGACGCTCACGATACCGTTGCATTCGATGCTCCACAGCATCGAGTGGACGATGCTTAACCACCTGTTAAGAACAAATTAAGCATGTATATGAATTAATGGGATTAGAAACTGATGAAACTGAGCCATACCAATTTAGTATTGTTGGGTGCCTGTCCAACTTTGACACGTCGTTTGTTAAGACGCACACGCGTCTCTAATTCATTGTAGTAGATACCATCGTTTTTCATAACAAAGAAATAGTTCTCCTCGTAACCCTTAGATGCCTTCGTTTTGACATTCCAGTTGTATTCACGTGCTATTTTATATTCATATTCTTCATCATCCTTGTAAAGTTCACCGGCAATAAAGTCTGTGCGACGTTTCTCCAAAGTTGATTCCGTGGGTAAAAAGTAGGCAACAAATTGTTCACCACTTTCATCCATAACACCACGAATCATAGCTTGAGACATTTCTTCCAACTGAGCAGGAACGTTTTTACCTTGTGGTGCTGGATCACTATCAAATATAACCTGAGCACAGGGATACTTCCAATTGAGAAAATCGGGATAAATGGGCAACACTTCGACAGGAGTAACGTTTGGCTTCGAATAGTGTTTCGTTATATCATTCTTAGTATCGCTGAATGTCTTTTCAATGGCCTTAATCTGTGCATCACGATCCAAATAAAGCGTCTCTTCACGCAGCGACTTCTTGACGTTGTAACCGACTTTTGCCTCGATATTTTCGAGATTTTGTGGCTGGAAACGTGTTTGTTCCGTTGAAATATATTCGGATTTACGCAACCAGGAGACGGTACGTGAATGTTGACGCGAACGAACTGAATCTGTTGGTGTCAAAGTTTCTTCCTCGAGCAGCTTCTCATCGGCCGGATCCAATTGAGAAACTAAATCAGCTTGATAAAGTTCACGATTGATTAAATCAACAGTCACGCCCAAATCATGTTCCGTGAGCACATCGTATTTAAAATTACGTTCTAATGATGTCGGATTATATTGAACAAAGCGATTGCTATCAAACGGATATTGCAAAAATTTCAAATCAAACGGAATATCCGGTAAATTGTTGCCGTATTTCACGCGGCATATTATTTCTGATCTGTATGAAGAAACGAATGTTTGCTTAGGTTGTGGTTTTTTTTCTTTTCAAATATACAACTTACTTGCGTTCCGTTTGTCTGACGGGTCTCTTTTCGGCGCCATTGTTGACCACCGAATTATTTATAGTGGGTGGCATTTTATTTATCAGTTCTTACACTTTTCTTCTTAAAACCTAACACTTTGTTAAGAGATTTGATAAAACTTATTTTAGTGAGACCGTAAACGATAGTCATAAAATTACTTAAGAAATCGATAATTAGTGGAGGTTGGTAAATAACATCAGCGCGAAATTTTTGCTGCATGTCAAAAGCTAAATGATATTAATTTTTGTTTTGTTTTTTTTTTTTTTTTTTATATAAATTTGTTTAGCTATTTTCCACATATAACTGTTAGTTTTGGTTAATTAGTGATTTTAATTTCACTAATTTCTCTTTAGAGTTAAACAGTACAGCTTGAAATTCACAACCTATTGCAATTTCATCAACAACTTTCCAGCTTCAGTATCGTAAATGGAAGAGAAAAACTAGGATGTGTAATCAAATGTTATGTTCTATGTTATATTCTAGAACTATTAATAAACATAAATAAAAGTGTACATGTTGAGGAAGGAGTGCATTGTTTGATGATTATTAAAAATAAGTAAATGAAAGAAAATAAACACAAAGCAAATTAATTAAATGAGCAGCAGCAAAAAAATCACAATATATGTACAGTATCTTAAGAAATACACTGAAAAAAAACTATTTTTGGATTTTGCTTGTTCTATTTTATCAACTTTTTAAATGTATGCTTATTCTATAAATTATTCTTAATTAATAACTCTTTACACATATTGGTCGTAAACAAATATTAACTAACCAAGAAGA